>JAPSGF010000013.1:10822526-10904941 GCA_035772895.1 Perdix hodgsoniae
TGCGAGTTTTATGTGTGATTCACAAAGAAAATTAGGTGTGAAAGTGGGATAAGTACTGGGATGTACAGTAGATAGCTACCTCGGAGGCAAGATTTACATACAGATATTTGTATTGTGTTATGGAACGTACTTATTGTAACCATAAAAATTATTTGTACATCGATTTCCGTGGAGTCAAATTTTAAATACATAAAAGGTAGTTAATTCTTCCAAATGAGTTTTTAAAAAACTACCAAGGGGACCTGAAGCAGCAGAGAACATAGAGACGAGTCCCATCACACAATGCACCAAATGCTAACCAGAAATTTACAGTAAATGGAAACCAGAAATCTCCATTAAGAGCCCTACACAGAGCAGAATCAATGTAATCAGACTCCACTGTCTGAAAAACATATTTTACATATTGCTCTCCAATTTCTAGAAGTGATTTTGCAGCAAAGGAGAAAGCACAGAATTACAAAACAAGATGAGATGCTTTGAGCTCTGTTGTTGCACATTTTTATCCGTGGTCATTTAAATGCGCAAGAAATCCAGCGAAAGTTATTCAGATTTAGACACAGCAGAAAAACAAGATCCACAAGCTATGGGCTACGATGACATGTCATCTAAATGCAATCCTAACGAAATAAAGGCCTGCCTTCCTTCGCCATCTTCTCACGCTCTTCCCTATATTGATAATTATTAATAATCACATTGGGTCCTCATGGAGTGCCTGACACTCTCAGGCAGCAAATCATTTTTAATGGAAAGCAAAAGAGGGAAACTGAGGGCCAGCTGGATTAACTATTTTGCCCAAGGTCACAAGCAGGTCGATTTGTCGGTGGGAACAGAAATTAGACTCGGCCTCTATCACTTCAGCAACACTGTCAAACACCAGCAGATACATTACAGAGCAGGGACACAGCCCCGGCTGGGGCACCCCAAATCCCTGCCTGAGGCCCCCACTCCATTGGAGGAAATACATGAAGAATTAATTCCATTTTCCAGCCAGGCCAACAGAGGCACAAACTTACCTTACCAAATCCAGGGAATCGCACTGACAACAGCTCTCAGCATAGGACTTCTCTTAAATGGGCAATAATTAACTCACATAAGGCTCTCATCTGGGCTGGGTACCTGGTTTGCTTCCGACAGGTGTAGAGATGGGAGTTGCTGAAGGTCTCAGTGAAATCACGTGAGAGCTAGAGTCAGGATTTCACCTTAAACCCAGGACAAAATCTTGTCCCAGCTGAACGCTGGGCTGAACACCACCTGCTTCAGCCTCCCCACAGCCCATTGATTAAAGCCAGGAATTTACCTTCCACTTAACTAACGTGGCACAGGATCACCCTGCATGCTTGCAACGACATTAAATGTTTCATAGCAACACAACTTCAATGGCTTGTATGAGGATTAAGGAAGAATCTTTCCCCCTGCCATCTGAAGAGCTACTAGGGGTACCACTTCTCTCACCCCAAACATCGACCCCCATAAAGGCAGACGTTTTCCTGTATGCAAAGAGCAGATCATTTCCTACACAAATCCACCCCTCAACACTGATTTGGGACTGCATGCCCAACAGCTGTGCCAAGGCAGGCAGCCCTGTTTTATTCCTGAAGCAGACTGTAGCAACCAGCGAGCCTCCCTCCAATGCTGCTCATCATTGCTGTTACAGTCCTTACACTCATCACTACCCTAAGCTTAAGGCTAGTAAAACAACTCAGGTGTCAGATAGCCATTCCTAATAGCTTTGCACCAGCTGTATCTACTCACCCTAAATGAAGCATCTGTCTACTCAGTTTCTTAACAAGTTTTTTTTAAAAGCTACTCAGTAATATTAGCAGAACTGCTCTGCTAGATGGTACCTTATGTGAAAAATTACTTACTGATGTCACCACTGTTCTAAAAGAGCTTTATTTGTTCAGTTTTTTTTTTTTTAAGTGTAACAAATATGCTTACCTATGATGTATAATTTTATCAGAAAACCCAATAAAAAGATAGTGAAGAAGTAAAGTTAGCTATTAGATAGCAGTCCTTGCTGCCAAAAGCCATAATCTGACACAGATTGAGCCTGGTACAGTAGTCAATTAATGGCTCAGTGCTCATACAATAATGACCTACTAACCTGACGGTGTGTTGCTCTCACATTTTGCTATCCCCTGGGATGCTACTGTCACTGTGTTATCTATTGCCTGCTTCCCTATCAAAGAAAATAAGCAGAGCTGAAATGTATGTACGCATCAAGCTCTGTAGTTCATTGCACACCAACCCCAGCAACTGGAGGAACAATAGATTTATAAGTTTATCCTACATTAAACCAAACATGCCTGACTGCACTGTAAATTACTAAATAATAAACCAGGTGGTGTAAGATCCTGACTTGGACAGAATATAAAAATCTATCAACCTGTAAAATACAATAACCATAAACGTGCTATGTAGCTGATGGCTCAGGTAAACCATCCACTCCAGCAACAGAGGATTTTCGGGAGTAAATTGCAACAAAAGGTTTACTAAATTTAGGTCTTGAGCACTTTTTCATTTCGTGCAACACCATCAGTTGGAGAAATATAATTGAGCTAAAAAACAGTGGCAAATGTGTTTGTTTTGCTTACATTTCTTTGTCTCTAATGGAGCTATTTCATGGTAATGCGCTATGTTTCCTAGCATATTGCCACGGGCATTTAGTCTGATCTCTAAAGAGAAGATGAACTACTGCATAAGGGCATACTTCTTCAGTATTCAAACCTAACATTCAAATTAGAGTGAAGTAGTGCGGTAGGTACCAAATGGAGAAAGCTGAAAGGTCAGGGCATCAGCTTCCTTTGAATGGACTCAGTCTTGATTTTAAAATAAAGCCACAGCAATCCTGGCAACGCAATAAAATATTTTACATGCCATTGTACACACCATTAGTTCCACCCCAAATTATATCCAAGCTTTTTAATAAGTTCTACCTTTGCTACCAAAATTAATTGCTGTGAATCAGAGAAAATATTATATCAAGACGTTCAAAAATGATTCAATAAATTAGAATCCCAAAATCTACAATTCTAATTAATTCCATTTTAGGAGCTTTCCAATAAGCAAAGCAGGTTAAATTTATATGATTTACAAACAGTGTTTACATTCATAGAGGGACAACTAATTGCTGCGCGGCTTGACATCATTACGGGAAAATGCTGGGGGATGCAGACAGTTTAATTAGGGGTGGCTTTAGGTTCACAATGTGACTGCTATCATGGTGCTTTGCTAATGTGCTTATATAGGATGATCATACAGTAACATGATTATGGGTTTTCTTTCTGAACGCTTTCTCTTTACAACAGAAAATACCGTAATTTTTGCATACCAGCAAGCTGATGCTGTATGTATTTCTCTCTCAATTTTATTCGCTTGCTTTACTGACCATGAAGAAGTGATTCTTAACCTAACAAAGTGCCTATTCCATTGCAGATACATGCAGTTTGCTGAGATCTGAGCAAAACACACATGAATTGAGTGCTCAATCTGTCCCGATCTCTCCATTTACTATCCAGCACTGTAGGCCCCCACTGAAACTACAGGGACTCACACCCCACAAACAGATCTCATTGCTTGACTGGATCCTTATGAGACACAGAAATCATCTAATGGAGGCTGTGTTGGGGCTGAGGAAGAAACCACCCCCCGGGAGCACCTGAACATCAGCAGACATTCAAAAATATTCAATTATAACAATATCAGCAGGAAAACACATGACAGGCAGCAAAGTCTGCACATCTATCTGCTCAGGATTGGAGCGAAGGCTGATGTTGCAGCTCAGCTTCACCAGAGAGCATTTTGCTCTCGATGTGGTAGGGACATATCAGCTATGTAAACTTGATGCTGAAATATTCTGATCGTATAATTTTGAGGTATCTCCATAACATTTTTTTTTCACTGTTCAATGCATTGCTGGACAAGGGAATTACTCTCCTGGATCAGTTCCCTCTGCAGCATTTGCACACTGCCATAGCAGTAGCGTTCTCAGAACTCAGATCTGAAATATGCAATACATCCCATCCAAGCAGCATAAGATTTCTTCCCCCTCCCCATATATATATATATTTTGTATTTGTTTGTTTGCTTAATACCCATCACAACCCCAAACCAACTCCCATGCTAATGTTGATTGACTGAACAACAGCTTCTCTCCAGGTTGGAACACCTGACATCAGCAGCACTGGGCATTCGTCACTTCTACATTCAGCCTTTTTATATTTTATAAACAAAGTCACTGGAACAGTAATAGAAGGAGATTGAAAACTATAGATTTCCATTTCGTGGCAAGAAAAAATATGATTTCAGACATGTGTAAAAAGAAAAGTCTTTGAAAAAGGCCGTGAGCTCTGTACACACGACACCAGACAGTGTCCATGGAAAGTTTTTCTGCACTAGTTAGAAATTTAAGTAATTCTCTGGAAATACATTTTTGATAGACAACTTCAAGCTACAGCAACTGGCAACAGGAAAGTTGCTATGGCCTATTTATCTTTAATTATTTTTATGCACCATCACTGTGGCATCTGGATTCAATGCAAAGATTAATTGCAGCAATGAAATAAACCGCTTATAGAAGAAAATGCTAAATACCATTTTTAGGATGGTATAGGAAGATGAAGTGACATTACCACCCCAGAACACCCTGGCCAGCAGCAAAAAGCACAAGACCTCTCAACACATTACAGCACATGCATGAGATAAGTGCACCAAAGAACCATAAGAACCAAACCAGAGGTGTCTGGGGCATGAAGAACCCTACGAGACCTCTCCTTCAGAACAGCCAACTTCCTAGTCAGCATTCCTATTTGAGCTGCAGAAGTGATGAATGCATGACAAGATAACAGCTAGGATCACTCTGGGAAACAGGGAGTACAAATATTTTCCACTGTTCAGTAGCATGGACTTGTGGGTGACCTAACAACAGTGATAAGATGTATATTTTATTCCTCTGCATATATGACTGTTTATTGATTTCATATCCTATGCTTTAAGAAATTGCTGAGATCATTATGTGTCTTTTAATAGATTTTTGACTCCAGAGACAAACAAGTTGAGGGCTGTCATCATCACAATGCCTGCTGTCATCGTGCCATCTTCTTAACCTAACGTAAGGAAATTCATATTTAGTGAACAAGGAAATTACTTTGGGTATGTATCATTCAAATCCTTAAGGATTATTGTCTAATTAGGAGCACAGTAATGTAAATTTGCCTTGTGTCAGGTTTTCAGGAACAGTAAAATAACATAATTAAGCAGTGAACAAAGTAGATCACTTAAGCTGCTCTTCACTGACAAATGTATATGACGTCTAAATATACCATGGGCTTCCAAACTAGTAACTAATGAGAACTGACTGGACTTGTAGGAAGTCTAAACAGATGATTTAAAGGAATAATCCATCAAGGAAGTCCAGAGTACACAGCTCCAATTCAAGCTCAGTGGATTAGGAGCAGCAGGGCAATGCTCTCTGATTTCTCTGGCTCATGGACAGATTGCTGCAAAGCTGCAAGTGGAGAGATGTCCTGGCACCCTCCTGCTCGGAATGACTACGGCCAATAAACTTGTACAGTTACAGCAAAGCCAGACAGAAATGCAGCATAAAACTATGCAAGTTTTTAGAGTATGCAATTTCCTGTATGTTTGGGGTATTTATCACCTCATTCTTGCTTTCTGGTTTAATTCCCCTTCTGCTGGGTACTGGCTTTGCACGCTATGCTCTATCAATGCTGTGATCCACAGCACAACTCCCGTTTTACATTTCATTCTGTCTATAATCAGCACCTGTATGGTACTTGGTTATGCTGGGAGAGCAGCACACAGTGGAGGATGAAGTGACACTAGTCAGTGGAGGGCCTCACTTCTTGGTACAGCCAGCCCAGCAGTGATCTGGTAGCTCTCAGATGATCATTACAAGGCTGAACACAAATGGCACAGCAGAATTCTCAACCACTTCAACATTACCTGCTTGAACTGCTGGTGTGTGGTGTCTGAGCCTCAGCATGGCAGCAAAGGATGGCTGAGCATCTCACAACAGGGCGGGAACAACCAGAAGTACATCCTGAACTTGGTTCCCCGGGGTCTTGGAGCAAGGTTAATGACAGTGTGGCTGTTCCCAAACCAGGCAGTGGATCTCATCCCAGAAGCCCTCAAACAAGAACTGCATTCTGCTCTTCACCATCTGATTAATTGGATGTTTCTGGACCCAGATGTGCTTCCCAGTCAGGGCTGATGCCAAAGTCACCATATTGTGAAGCAGCATTTGAATGGTGCTCTCCCTCTGCTCAGTGCTTGTCCAGTACCACGAGCTCCAAAGCACAGGGCAGTTCCCACACCACTGAAACCACAGCCCACAGCTCCCACTTATCCACCATGTGTATTTCTTACTTCTGCAAATCACCACAACAGCAGCATCCTGCTGCACAGTCGGCTGTCAGTGTTGCCCTAGTTGAAGTTTGAAGGGTGCCAATGCTCAAATTACCAAGAGAAGTCTGAATCCTAAATACTGTACCTCTGCTGACTACAGAAAGCTCTCAATTAAAAGTGTTCAAACTCGCTACTCCTCAGATTGCAAGGGCATACAACTTACTTTTGGTTTCTGTGCCGGAGTTTGCAATTACATTGAATAAGTCATTTACAACTGTCTTCTAATCAACGAGATAATACATAGAATAAGTGTTTCAGAGCAATTAAATCTTTTTTTCCTACCATTAACTAAAAAAAGGTTATTTTGCAGCCTCTTTGTGCTGAAATGTAACAGCATAAATATAGTGCTTTGTTATCAGTTTAAAAATTGAAACCTCTGTGCGTCTTTTTTCCTACTGGATTCAAGTTAAGTAGAATTGCCTTTCATGAGAAATGCTTGCAAATTATCAAAGACTTCTTTTTAAACAAGCTGAGAGAGTACAGTAGCAAATGTGTTCCTTGCAGAGTAATTGGAATTTCTATCTGAATTATTCTTGGACAAATTAACAGTACCAAATATAAGCCAATTTTTATTGGTAAGAATTCTATTATAGTTTGTAATAAAGAAAACTGAAAGACACGCCACAAAATCCTTGGGAAAGTGAAAAGTATTTTAGGAATAAGATGGAGGGCACTCGGTCTCCTAGGATGCTTATTAAAAACTACTTTCAATGAGGTCATTAGGAAAAAAATTGTCAAGTAAGCAGACCAAAAATTACCCCTCAGGCTGATCAGTATATCACAGAATTAGTGCTTTCCTCCTTTAGAAGTAACATCCAACGGATGGATTTGTCACCATGGATTATGACTATTTGGGTTTTGCACACACTAACTTTTTAATATTAATTTTTATGCAAAAGGGAAAATAATTTTGTAGCTGAAACCTCCACCCTTCTTCCTGGCTCCTAATTCAGCCACAAATAAAAAGCGAAGTTGTCACCCCAAAATGAAGTCATTTTTACCCTCTGTGCCTAATCGCAGAAAGTGCCAGTAAAATAAATCAGGGAGAAGTAAAAGTAAAATTTGCAATAACCCGATACTACTGCCTCATCCTCCCACATCTCAGGACATAAAACTTACTGTCAGAAGAACTCACAGCATGAGAATTAATCAAGGAACTCTTAAAATACTCCAAACACCTTCCTTCTGATGACTAATTTGCCTTTCCTATTGCAAACTACTAATTTTTTATCTCAATCGATATGTACAAATATACCTCCCCATCAATCATGGGAGGCAAGGACAAGCTTGCACTATTTATGTAATACTGACTGCAAGATGAAACAAAAATTGACCACAGCCAACCTGGGGCCGTGGGGGGGCTGGAGGGGAGGAACAGGGAGCGGATGGGGGGGAGCAGCAGCATGGGGCACCTGGAGGGTTAGCAGGGAGCTGATGGGAGCAGAAAGCTTCAGTAGGCAGCACAGCAAAGAGAGGTGGATGAAACTGGGGGGAGTAATTTCCCTTGAAACACACACACACACCCACGCACAAAAATACCCAACACATCTGGACAAGGAGGAAATCAATGGACACATCTGAAATCCACAAAACACCAGAGAAGGCCACTGTGTTGGCTGACTTCAGATCTACCCAGATCTGCTCTTAGGTCTGGACAAAACTGCTTTGTAGGACACAGACTGATTTAAAGCATGCATGTATTGGCTTACAAGCTGTGCTCCTACACAGCACACATAAAACTTCTGTGTTCTTATTGCCATGTGTCACTTCAAGGGCACAGAAGCTGAGTTCTCCATGCTAAATGGCTGCAAACAAAACATACTAGGAAAGGCAGAAGCGGTATCAAGTCTCAGTCTCCACTCTCTGCAAGTTCTTGCTAAGCAATTACAATCACTGTGAAAACTAAGTAAAGAAATAGGAGCATTAACAGCCCAACAGCCACCTGAGCTAGGCTTCATCACTTCTACCCAGGAATCTCCCTGTACTCAGGGTGCTCCTGCCCAGATCACAAAGTTCTACCCTCCATGCTTGCCAAGAAACAAGGTCAGAGCAGCCATAGAGTCCAACATTTGGGAGATTAAAACCCAGCAAAGAAAGTAAGCAGAAAACAAAATGGCAACACAAAGCACCAAAACCACATCTCATGAGTTACCAGCCATACAGCAAAATAAAGTTACGGCAGTGCCTTCTACCACATTGAAAAGAACAAACACTTGCTCACCTCTTCTGATGACTGATGACAAGAGAAATACAATCTCCCTCCAAAAAGAAGCCAACACTTGAATGAGGGAGGGAAGGGTTGGATCCAGGCTCCACCCCTTCTGATCACTCAGGTGTACTGCTTGCACCTGAGCTCCATGAGTTAGTAACATTATCCTCACCTGATGCTCACTCATTGCTTCCAGCTGTGACCTGGCACTGCACCAATCATGGACTCAGAACAGAAGAATTTTGAATTTTTGGTCTGCAGTTTTGGGGAGCAGGGAGGGATCCATATTTTAGTGACAAAATTATATCAATGACTTCATCACTAATCTAAAACTATGTTTTTAATATGAATTCACTCATCATTCCAAGTCAACATATTTGGAGTTGGACTTGATGATCCTTATGGGTCCCTTCCAACTTGGGATGTTCTGTGATTCTATGGCTCTATGCATCCTGGAGCTGTTCTGACAGAACACAGCAGCAGACATGGAAGAATAGCCAATAGCCCAAAATAAGGAGATACAGGAGACAAGGATCTGCTTGTGCTTTAGATGCACTTAGTTTTGAAGATACAGTTAGGCTTTAGTAGGACTGCACGTGGGAGAAAGTCACATTATTAAGATTATAGATGTGCTTAATTATCTTGATGAAATGCGGTCCAATTTGTTAATTTAAGTGAGAGAAGTAGTAAATCATGTCAAACATTATGGCACTGTGGTACTGCTTCTGAGCAAACTCGATTTCATGCAAAAGGAAAAAAATGAATTTCAGTTGTGAGGACTCTTACTCTCCTCCTCCTCTGACATTTGCACACATTTTTCTCCCCCTGGAAAAAAGCACAGGCAGCACAATACAAAAAAAAAAAAAATAAATAAATAAAATAAAATAAAATAAAATAAAATAAAATAAAATAAGATAAAATAAAATAAAATAAAAGAGAAGTCTTTTAAGGGAATAAACACTATGAGACAGGGCAGACATACGCGTATAGATCTATGCCAGTTTCAAAACCAGAAAGTGTATCTCCCTAAGCCTTTTAATGCTCATCAATTCAGTTCATTAAACCCCGGCTCCAAATTTAACATCAGAGATGAGTTTTCACATACAATGAAAAAAAAAAACAACCAAAAAACCAATAAGAGCAGACAACCAAGAGAACCCTCCCACTGCGTCTCTTTGCCTCTCTATCACAAAAGGGCTTAAGGGATGCTACATTTGACTGCTGGTACCATGCGTCAGATTGGTTTAATTAATTAAGGCAAGGGACTTTTTGGAATTTACCTTGAAAGAGCACAAAAGGTACAGTGTTAGAATCTTTAAAAAGAATAGAAACAAAAAATGAAATGTAATGCAGTTGAAGATGTGTAGATAGGTGGGTTATTACACGTGGCACCTACAGATGCCTCTTGCAAAGCAACACACCCTGCAGAACCTTCTCCAGTTGGAAAATGTAATAAATGAATGTTGTTGTAAAGTGAGAATACTCTAAAATTAATAGCATCTTAATGAATGCTTCCATATTCAAATAATGCTGTTATCACTTATTTCAGAATAAAAAGAAATCATTGCAGATCACGTCGTACCTGAAACTGCTGCCAGGAAAAGACGAGTGGCATTGCAACAGGATGGCACTGCAGCCAAAAGGATCTGTGAAACAATTTCTATTTGTGGGGCTTCTTTTGAATTCTTTCCTAAATGTACAAACTGGGGCAACAGCATTTAAATAAACTGAGGCAGGTAAGGTGAAAACTGCCATGCTCCATCTTCTGCATGGCCGCAGCTCCCACCAGCCTTCAAGATTCTCTTTGCTGGGAGCTGCACAACACCAGGCTCCATGCCCAAGGTCAGAGCACACCCTGCCTGCTGGGAGCACCCCCAGCACAATGGGTCCTCCTGTGTTCTGCTGGGCATTGCACAGCAGCTTGGGACAGGTTATGATGGAAATCAGCCTAGCTGGAACTTGCAGATGGCTGTTTCTTGTTGTAGCTCTCAACCAACTCTAAATGTTGCTGCTACAGCTGCTCTGTTGTCTTCTTGTGCAGCAAATATGAGCTCTCAAAAAGGAGAGAAAAAGCAAAGCTCAACTAGCATAAGATGATGGGAAGCTGAAGACCAACACGTCCAAGTACAGCTAATTTAGTATCTCACTGAAAACTCCTCACTTTTTAAATGCTCAGAAGCAGCACAATTATTTTCAGAGGGAACTGTGCCACTTCAGAAAGTAGTACCTTGACTCAGTCTGATCCGTAAATGCCCCGCTCAAATTCTCATTCATGTACACAATATCAGACAGCATTGTGTCTTAAGATTATTAGGCTATGTTGAATATTAATTTCCCTCTGTGCTTACAAAATGACTAACTCAATCAGTGAATTTATTGGAGACATATTTAAGAAGGGGTATTTATGGATTAGGCACAGATTTTAGAAATGAAATGGGAGACAATCTAACAAATCTATCAGGAATAAGATCAACAACTTAAAGTTTAAACCAATCATCTTGAGTATATATTTGAACTTGGATATGCAGATGTGGTGCACAAGTCCCAATGGTTCAGCAATACACTCAAAGGATCAACAGCCCTATAGACAGCTAAATTACTCGGAAAGCCAGGGAATTTATCAAACATGAATTTCAAAGTGGATTCTAGCCTGCAGGAAAAAATGGAAGTGCCCATTAATGTACATACAAAATAAATGTTGTCTGCAAGCTCATTCAACTATTTATTTTTGACACAGAACTGGCTAAAGATTTTTAATTTACATAAAAAGGTACAAAGACTGTAACCCCTTTGATGGAATAGATGGGAATAAATATCACGGAAAAGAGCTGTTGTTTGTTTTTTAAAGATGCACTAACAACCTCGCAGGTACAACACAAAGGAATCATTTACGCTCCTTCACATCTATTAGTGCATTATTTATAACTAACTCCAATTTGAGAATGTTAGCATTAAATATGTTTCTCGCATGTTGAGGAAATTCTTACAAACTGATCATATATTATGGATGAAAGTTGTAACATCTACCCTGCAACTTGTTAAAGCAGACGTGTTGGAACTGGAGGAACACCGAAGCACGCGGTAGCCCTCATTAAGTTCAGTGCTGCTTGGCTCCTTGCCTATGTATTTATCTTACTGACCAAACAAACAAACAAACAAGTTAAATTCACCTCCTGTTGACAGATCATTTATCAAAAAAATTGTTTTTAATAACAAAATATTTCACCGTCAATATGAAAATATATAAATATATATTGAATCATCCACAGACCTTCCAGAACTCAGTCCTTGCTTTGGCTGTATGAAGGAAGGGACTCTGTACCATTTAAATCAGAATTCATCATATATCATAAACATTCAATTTTATTAATTAAATATGTACTTCCCCCCTAAATGAAATAATCTTAAATCCTCCTAATGATTTTAGGATGTGGTCTCTTACACAACACAAATTTGGCACAATTGGCCCTCAGGACAACATGTCTCTCTTTCAGGAGATACTCATCAGCCCTACTCATCAACCCCATTGTCATTCCTGGGATTTTGACCTTCCTTCCTGGGACTCAGATTTTTCTGGAAGTCTCAGACTACTTGAACCAAGATGTCTGTCTCTCAAATTTTACTAAGGTTTAAATTAAGTCCTTAACACTCATGGAATCAGAAAAGAGATTGAAAAAGAATAAATGTTCTTCAGAATCAGAAAACAGATCAAGACGTACTTTCTACTTTTAATAACATCAAATTGATTTCTTCGTTTTTAATGACCTGTGGCTGACAGTATTGTGTTTAATGAAAATTGAATGGCGCATCAGCATTTCTTATCCAAATCAGAAATAAAACCTTCCTTTGAAAATCCTGTCCATCGACCGAGAGCAGCTGAAGACTGCACCATTGCATTCAGTGTCCCAGAGATCACGCACACACAAGAACAAAGAGAAAGGTGACTTCACAAAGCAGCACTTAAGTTTGGCTAAGCAATACTCAATACAGTTGAAATACTCTGTTACTATTCACAGTATTGCAATAATGCAAATGGAATTGCATACGAAGCATGCCTGGACAGCACAAAGGGGCAAGGTGTGGGCAAACATTAGGCAGAGGGGACTGGAAGCTTCGAGACCACGTCAGCACAGCTGAGATGCTACCCACAGATGGAGGTCACGCATAAGGAACACAAATGTAAAGATTAATTCCAGTTCTGCAGCACGTGCATCACTGAACTGCAATACCACAAAACAACCCACATGTGAAAGCGCATGTGTGTGTGCACAGACCACTTTGCAAGACATCACAAACTGCAGCTACTTCATGCAAGAGAAATTATATCTGATTTTTTAATATATATATTTTTTTATTTTTTTAAGAAAAGAACACACAGGGGCTCACATGATTTTTTCTGTTTCCTCCTAAACCAGACAATGTTTGCTCGCATGTTGAAGTTTTCAACATATTCAAAGGCATTTGTATACAGCACCTAAGCCTGAGAAGAAATGTGTTATTACTTCATAATATATTGCACAAAATAAATGTTTGTTTAACTAAGCCTGCATGAACTTCACACATTAATCAAAATGGAATGCAGCATGATTTGTATGATTAACTCGAAAGTCACATTCCGAATGATAAATAAACTAATATTAACACTGTGTGTTCATTAATAATGCAAGTTTTAGATAGTTCACAAACACAACCGATACAGTTAATTGAAGGATCACATTTAAAAAATACTTTTAATTAGAGTTTCAGTGTTCCATTCATTCGAGATCCAAACTAGAAAAAGGCTGTTCAAAAATCTCTGCAGACCTGAGCCCATCATTTCTCACCACCACCATCATAAAGCACTTGTAGAAGCAAAGAAGAAACCAGTGATGTTGGCATGGAAATAAACAGCACCATCATTTCTTAAGGAAAGTCTTCTTTACTCAGGAAGAAGTCCTATGTCAGCAAATACTCTGCCTTTGTCATCAGCTTCTGTGACACCCAGCCTTAAAACCTCTGTCCATAGCCTTAAAACCAGTGTGGTTTTTACCTAAGAATCATTGTAGAACTGAACTGCAAGATGATATCAGTATCACCCTCTACTAACTTAGCATGACTGCTTTGATGTTGCTCCTTACCACTCAGAGGTATATCCTCCTCTGAAAACTGGAAAATAAAATGAAGAATGTGGGGGCCATTCCTACCTCCCAGTGCCCACCCAGGGGCCATGGACCAGACTGGTGGTGGGGAAGATGCACAACAGCTTTTTCATCAGCAGCAGCCAACAGTTATCCAATTAGGAGAATGAACAGCATTGCAAAATCCTCTGAAACTGGATAATAAACCTGTATCAATATTGAACCGGTCAGACACAGAGGAGTGATTTCAAGTGGCAAATTTGGTATTGTTTCCCCAAACCTCAGAGGCGACCACTAATTCTGGGTTAGGGGAGCCTCTGGATTTTCCCTAGAAATATTCATCTGTGTATTTTACATGAAATCTTGTCTCTGAGGTATGTTAAATAGTGTGGATAAACAATTTTGACAAAAATGACTGCTTTTAAGCCAAACCCTCTGGTTATTCTGTTAGCCAAGTGCATAGCTGGCTATGGAGCCTGAATGCAGCCCATAATAAACATACGTCTTTGTTCATGTAAGTAAGGTGTCAACTAATCACACAACCTACAAATCTAAGCATTCAGCATTCACTTTCCACAAAAGAAACTGAATATTTGATTTTCTTTTCCAGTGAATACTCCTGACAATAAACTCTTTCATTAAAACATTGGTAAAAAGAAAAGAAGAAAAAAATATATATACATTATAAAGGGGGTAAGCACATTGCCAAAAGAAATGAGTTTGAAAATCTGAGTAAATATCAATGGAAATCACTTTGGTGTCAGATGCCATCCAAGTTTTGTCTATAGGCAGTTGGCATACGCGTATATACACATATATACACATATATACACATATATACACATATATACCCATGGCATTTTCAACGCATTCTGTCTTAAGTGGGGTAACTGTATGAAAGTTATCATGCCCATCAGTATCCAGAATAGAGGCAGAAACACAAGAAAATGACATCCCTACTACAGCATATTTTATGCCTTGTTTTTATTTCCTTTACTTGCCTTTCAGTGTAAACAGTAGATGTTGTTATAAGAGGTCAGTTTTATATGCTGGTGCACCACTGAACTGTTTAGGTTTAAAATGACACTACTGTTTAAGACCCAGTAATTTTCTGAACATATGATTTACTGCTCTGGCACTCCATAAGCCTCATTTCATACCTCCAAGAATGAACTAGTCAAAGTGTTAAATAAACATGAAGTATAAGGCTTGTTTTCTTTCCAAAAGTGCAAGCACTGTGCTACTCTAATGATTAAATATTGTTTAAATATACAACTGAGTGACTAGTTTCACAGTTGATTCTTTCCCTGTGCTTCATTTTACGTATTAATTATTTTGTGTTCAGACAAAGGCTTTAATTAAGAAGCATAAAGAGTTTCTGAAGAGTGAAGAAGTAATGGTTTCATCTGCATTAAACTGATTATAAACAGCTACATTTCTGAAGAAAAAGAGGAGTCAGGGAAGAAAAAAAAAAAAAAGAAGAAGAAAAAACAACACAACAATCTTAACTAAGTCTGAATCCACCAGATGGGAACAGACCCAATCCCACCACACCTCAGCCCATGTCTCCAAAGGGCGAGGATGGAGCAATGCAACCCAATGTGCCACCACCAGCAGGAAGGGGCACGCCAGCATCTGCTTGTGCAGAAGGAGAGACCTGAGGGGAAAACACCCCTGTGCCATCAAGGGAAAGCCAACCCCCTTTGAAAGGCTCTGAGGATGGTGGTTTCCATGTCTATTCTGAGAAAATGTATTTTCTTTACGGCCAAGTCAAGACAAAAACAAAACAAAACAGAACAAATAATAAAACACAGTGGGAGAGGAAGAGAAAGGCTGTTGGGATGTCAGAAAAGGTAGCTTTCATTTTAAAAACAAGAAAGCATGTTGGCTCTGGGCCTTGTCATTTCGGGCCCAATATCAAACTTACCCAAGTCTGCTGGAAGTCATTCCACTGCCTGTAAAGCACTTGGCATCAAAGAGTGTTTCTGGAAATAAAAATTATGAATGTAAAGTCATAATACATTACAGAGTGATGTTAACAGTGACTTAAATTCCCTCATCTACAACCTTGTTCCCGGATGCTAATAAATTTGCCAAACTTCAGTCAGGCTGAAGGCAGCCCTCCTGGACCAAGAGCTGAGTTTTCCAGTGCTTACAGATGGAGTGCAAGTACTCATTGACCTGCACCATGTTTATGCAAACCCAGTAGAGCGGACCAAACATGGGAAGCAGCATCTCGTGGGCAGGACTGCAGGATCTACAGAGATTGGTCCTCCTCAGTTTTCCTTGCAGTGTTAAATCAGATCCTTAATGTCATTTGAATGTGGAGTTTTTTTCTGCAGTTTAATAGAGCTATACCTTTGCTAACAGTCACATCCTCCCACTCTGACACGACTGAAGATAGAAGATCTGCAGGGAAATGTAGAAGCAAGAGCCATAAGACACTGGGTTACAGTTCATGGGAATTTGCAATTTAAGTGTATTATGACTGAAAAAGATGTAGATGCGTTGTGAATGTATCTTTTATCCAGTCTACCAGTAGGCTGCTTAATTAAAGCCACTAATATTCTGCAACCTTCAACAACTACAAGCTAATGCGATTTGCAACCCACACTGTTCTCCCACTATTAAGAATAAAGACAGAAAGATATGAATAAATACATAAATAGATAAAACAAATAGAAAACCAGAACCATTTATTTTTCCAGTGGTCCAGCCCAGTGAGCACAGGCACAAATGTGGGGAATGGATCCTCCATCCTTCGAAGCCCTAGGCTGTCAGCCTGAAGTGATGGCATCTACATGGGTGTAAAACACTTTTCTATATGAAAATGCCAATAATTAAGTACATAAAAATATATTAAAAAATAATAATCATCATCATATCAATAAGTTATTCACTGTTCTCCATGATGCTGACATTTCTCTAGAAAATCACCAAGAAAAACAAAACAAAATGGTATTCCCATCAGTCCTTCCTCTTTTTTGTTTGTTTGTTTGTTTGTTTGTTTGTTTTTTGTCTGTAAGGAGCATTTGAAAAATACAGGGGAGAAAACTGCATCACAGGATGTACACAGTGCTGGCGGTGTTATTCTGGGCTAGAAAAATATCAGAGGGAAGTTTTAAGTGGCCTACCTGATACAATAAAAACACCAATACTGTGTGTCCTAAACTTTGTATTCTTCATTTAACAAAAGACACTGCCATAGATAAATATCAGAACAGATTTGTTAATGCTCCACTATTGGCAGCTAAAAACGGATCACTGTAGACTGAAAGACTGAACAACTGCCAACTGGTAATAAATGGATGGCTCAGCCTAAGGATTTACTGCCAATGAGGGGGAAAAGGAGAGCTATGTGAACAGAAATAAACTGAAAGAATTGAAGAAAACACAAAATTTCTAGCAGGCTTCCTTCAAAATACAAATTGGTTGAGAAAATACAGGGAAAGAAAGAGAAACCCCAAATCGCTTGAGGAGATCTGCTGGGCTCCTGCTCTGCCCCAGACCCCTGTGCTGCCACAAATCCCCAAACCAAGACTTCCCAAACAGTAATAATAATTTTTTTAAATCTCTGTTTCACATGCAGTTTGCACACACAAACACACATATACAATTTTCTATACACTTAGTGTACACATATACTAAGTAGATATACAGAAAGAGTGCATTTGTCCCCAGTGTGGATGCCACTCAGTGCAGTTTCTATTGTGAGCTGGACTTGTGGACGTGTACCAGCTCTATTTCTCAATATTATTTTAGGAACTATAGCTGAACATCCCTTGGAAATGACACTGAAAACCTGGGCCTGACTCTCAACTCAAGTAGACAGGGCTGTGATTGATACAGCAGCACCTACATACAATTGATACGGGATACCTTGTTTTCCTAGAGCATTAACAAATCCTATCCGGTACCTAAAATTCTATGTGGCACATTGCTGAACCTGGAGCATTAATTGTTTTGGGACAAGACAGGTAAATGTTAAGGAATGTCATGGTTAAAGAATGTCTTAGTTAAAGAAAAGCCTGGATTAAAGTCCCACTGAAGAGGGCCAGTTTGCATGGGGAAAAAGAAATCAAAAGGAAAAAAAAGTTACCTAGCAAACTGAGATATGAACTTGATAATTACTTGGAACCAGATTAATATCAGGATGGCTGCCATTATTCTCAGAGGACGGCCATTTCATCTATTGTGCAGGTGCGCTCTCCAAGAGTGGATCTCACTGATGAAAGACTGCAGGAATTTCAATGACACCTTGGGGGATCTTATGAATAAAATATCAAAAATGGACATCTCCTTTGTATAGGAGGATTTTAATGCAAAAAATGTAACAAGTTTATAAGGTATGCCAAGAAAATAAAGAAGGTTTATTCTACCTTTAGTTGAAGACAGACAGATATTGCCAAGTCCAAGTTTTTCAGAAGTATGACAAGTTTTCTTTTAAAAGCTCATACTACCCTGTGCTGAACCTCCCCACCTCAGCTGGACTTTCATCTACCTACTCATAAACGTACACAGATAAAAAAGTGGCAGGTTTGGGAGAAGTATCAACCCAATCTCTCTTCTTCCATTGGGCACCCCACGGAATAAGGCAACAGAGCATAGTTAATCAAAACGGGATTTAATGATATTTAGGGTGTAATAGCCTTGTTGTCAAGGAAGGAGAAAACAGAGATTAAAGGGAACAAATTTAGAAAAACCTGCACCTATATGAAATTAAAATCATCATTATGCCCAAGGCAGACCTTCACAGTGATCTATAGATGTCATCTGCGTATTACGGTAAGGATGTTACAGCACGCATCTCTTTGGTAATGTTGAAGGTTTGGGGCACCAAAACACTCCACCACTTCCACTCATCAGACACAAATAAAGGGATGGGGTGTGCTGTTGGGTGCAGGAGAACAACGGCTCCAGATGCAGAGGGAGGTGAGCGAGCTGCTATCAGAGGAAAGCAACTTCAGTGATACTGGAAGCATGTGGGAAAAGCACAGCCAGGATGGAGAGGGCAAGAAGGCAGCAGGGTGAGGAAGGGCGCATCTTTTAGATGGAGGACAGCACTGCATGAAATCATGCGGCAATAAAAACAGCCCTGATGAAATGCTGGGAGATGTTTGCCTATACACTGAAAAAAAAATATATATATGTATATATATGTATATATTTATAAAGAGCCCCTCTGTGCGATTCCTATGGAACCAGAGAAGTTATCACCCGCTGCCACGTTACATACAGGTTTGAGCACCACGGCTGGCAGGTAGGGAAGGCAGGGTGGGTTGATGTGTGCGCATGCCTGGACTCCACCAACAGAGCAGCATCACGCGCTGCTGGGACCGCGCGGCACACGGAGATGTTCGCCTGCTAATCTGCATCGCTGCAGTTTACGTTGCGTAAGCTGTTTAGGTTCAAGGGTGTTTCACTAGCACAGCTTATTGGGGACTGCATTTTCTCCAGGGTACACGCCAAGCTCTACATCAAAGCCTGATTGAGCAGAAAATATGTGCTAATGTTCACAGCAGTACTCTATTATAGTATAAGTATGCTTGTAAATATTCACTACATGTTATTACGCCATTTGAACCAAGAATATTGCAGGGTTAAAGGTCAGCCCTAATGCTCTCTCAGGAGGCAGCAGTTTTGAATATAACCAAATGGGATAATGGTCAGGAATACCCAGAGGGGGCAATGTAGCACATCGTAAAGAATTGTGCTGCGAGTTTTAAGTTTTCAGGACAACAAAGATGCCAACGAGATGGCTCATAAGCAGTCATTATTAATGGAATGACAAGGGTAATGTTAAGCAGGATGTCTTTACTATAATAAATCTTGTCCCTGCGCCATTAGTAGTCCTTACAACTGCAAATAGCAGTTAGGTTATAACCTAACATGGCAGAATTTTATCCTCTCAATCTCTAATGTATTTTATAATGCTGTTAAAGTCAGGAATAGCAACTGTTTAAGCTCACTTAATCTGTGAGAAGTTTAAACACGAATTTTAAATGCGAAATCTGCTTTGATAGTAGTTTCTCTTAATTAAATAGATGAAGTAGTTCTTTTTAAGCGTACACTGCGCTGTACTAGAGGGTCTGGGGAACACTATTGAATTTAAAGCATTAAATATTTTCCGTCAGATGTAACTCCAGCAGTCTAAAAAAGAGACAGTTTTTATTTTAATTTTAAAAGCTATTCCTAGATTCATTTACAGAATTTTCTCCTGTTCCAGGACTGTGATTTTCTAATCTAAAAAGAAAATTGTAACTTTTGTGGGGTTTTTTTTCTTTCTTTCTGACAAAAAAAAAACTTTTTTTGCCATCAGTCTCTCTTTTCTATCTTTTCTTTCTCTAGTTTTAAGACCCTTCTTTCAAAATCACAGGCCAAATTCTGCTCTCAACAGAGCAAAGTTGTCAACAACTCTTTTCATTAAAATGGCATTTTTCCAGACTGGCATTTGATGATCATTCAAAATTCGATCCAAGGGCAACGTAATACTTTCAAAATCTTTCCTCAAATCATAGAGAAAAGGGTAAAAGTCTTAAAGAATAACTGAATGAACAAATAAATAAATAAATAGAATGGTCTTACAGAAAAGCAATTATTCATCTTAGCGTATGAAATCTATGTATGTTAAATGGATCCCGAATCTTTGCTATCTGTTATATAAATATTTAAACAGATTCATTACTAGCTATTCATCTCACCTGCTTTGTTTTTCTTCTGCTGCTCTTCCAGAAATAGCTACGGAAATCACCACTTCAATCAATGCTGTGTAATGCTGTGGAATAGCTATCGTTGCATCATGATAAATTGAACCTGAAGTACTAATCAGGAGCCAGCTGAGTATTAGCTAGAATCACCAGGCTCTTCTCCAGCCATTCTGGTGCTCAGCAGCCCCTTAATAGCTTTACTTTTTCCAGAAAGCCCACTCAACTTCCCAGCAAATTTTAAAAGTTAGCAAAATGAAAGCATCATAATGATTCTTGCATAACTCTTTCTATAAACGCCAGTCTTCAAGATGCATTTTACCTGGGGGGGTTGGAAAAAAAGACTGAAAATACATAAAAGCACAATATCTTGTCCTTGCCTCCTTTAGATGGTGATTCTAACAGTCCTGCACCACCAGCCTGGTCCTCCTTCCTGAGCTGCCTTTTCTGCTAATGTTCAAGGCCCCTACAGCCACCTGGCAGTGGTGCTGTCTTTGTGCAGAAGAGCAGTTAATTTGGCTCAGAAACACTGACGCTGACTTTACTATGCCTGAAGATGTCCAAGGACTCTTCTGGGGACTGTCTGACTTCATTCGTCTTTCATATCTTTCTAACGAGGACGTGTATATTCTTCCAGTTTAATTTCAAATACTATTTATTTTGACAATTCTAAATTCCACTTGGACATCCTAAATCCTCAAAGCTAAATTTGAGAATAGTTTCCTTTAATTTTTACATAGCGCATGTCAACAGCAAGCCTTATAGATCCATCTCCTCAATGGAAACATGAGATACAGACTGCGGATGGCTTATCCTGCATCATTCAGAGGTAACACTGAGATCTCCACCACACAGACCTATTGCTTTACTTGTTGGGACACTGCCAAACTGTACTTAGGGATGCTGGGGATGAACTCACCTTTCCTTGCTGCAGATGGTGTTTTGGGGCTGTGAGTAAGGCATGCTGAAACTAGGGGCTGGCCAAAATTAGCCGCTCATGCTAAAGACAAGTCAGTCTTCCCTTAGGGAAAAGACAAAATAGCTAATGGGGGTAATTTTGCCTTTCTTTTATATTATAGTGCAGTTCTTTTGTCTTCGGTTCCATGAACAACAGCAAGGGGGGAAAAAAAATAAAAAATAAAAAAAACAGAAAAATTATATAAAGAGTGAAAGAAAAATGGTAATGCAGTTTTGAGCACTGGGTTATTGGATGCACCTACATACACTGAAGCCTGCTTTGCTGCTGGCTGCAAACAGCCACACAGAGGCGTACTGCAGATTTGGTGCTGGTGGCTGTTATGGACAAGCAGTTCTACAACATCTGCTGAAACAGGACAGCGTGTTTTTGTTCTTTTTATATGTTTCACCTTTAATGCTGCATCTCTGTACTCGGTAGGGACCCAAACGAACCTCTTAAATAAACAGAGCAACGTGGCTGGGCAGATGGCCTGGAGGACAGAGACTCACATGGATGCACCATCAATCTGCAGGGCTCCATAGCAGCTCCGTGACAGGAGAGCACAAACGGTCCTCTTCTGCCTCTCAAGTCAGTGCTGGCACTGTGACAGACAGGTGGAGGCTTTCCCTCAATTCCAGAATGAGATAACATTGAAGTCTCAGCAATTGGGTGGTGCAATAGGCTTTCTTGCCATCCCAAATGGACAGTGCTAACCGGGGGAAACAGAAACCAAATGCAGCTGAACTGGTTCTGCTCTGCCTGTACAAATGTCTCACTCCAGTTCATAGGAGGGAGAGGAGATTCTTTGATGCATGTATACCCGATGTGAGATTAAGAAACAACGATTCAAATGCTGGTCCAACCAGTACAAATCCTAATCAATCAGGGAGATGGAGAGGCTGGAGACAGTTATGAGTTAGAGGGATGAGGAAGGAAAAGTGGGAGATAGGAAAGGAGCAAGAACTACTTAAAGAGGGTATATTCACCACCAAGATCCAGCAGTGTCCCGCTGCGCGCCGTTCCCAGGCCCAGGAGGGTCCGTCAAGCAGCATCCGCTGTCAGACACCTAACCTCTGGGTTGCTGGTCCCTTTTTATCCCCCTTCTTCTGGAAACATGGCTTTCCTGAGCACTCCGGTAAGAGTCACATGCAGGAATTCCCTGAGATGTTTATCTCCCTCGAGATGAGCCCACACAAAAGACTGCTTCCCGGCCGTTAAGATGCTAATTATCTCTCTCTGTTGCCCCAGACCTGCAAATCTTCGGACAAAAGATTTCTCCAACTTTGACTATCACTTGCCTGAACTTGTTCCATTTGTGTCCTTTAGACAAAGGATTTCTCAACCCTTGACCAGTTCTTGTCCATCAGTGCTGCTCAGCAAGCTTCGAGACAAAGGTACAAAAGAGAATCATCTCTCTCTCCCACAGATACGGCCTCATTGCCCACTATTAACACCGGTCAGTGGGGTATTGTACGCTGGCATCCCCTGCAAGCATGAAGGGCGTCATTTCACACCTGCTCTCAGCAGCAGATAGGCGAGAGGAGGACATCATTTTTGTGAAGTGTGTGCCGAGGCTCAGCCATGCACACATCGTAAGCAGTACCAGAAAAGCCCTGGTCCTGCAGCTCTTGGTACATATTTTGGCGTGCAGAAGATTTTAGGTAGCCAAGTTCAGTGCATGAATGCTTCCATTTGGGTAAAGAAATCACTTTAACCAGAGGTTTTGGTAACTCGAATGCCTGAGATATCTCCTTTCCTCTGTGATCAGTGTTTCAGAATTCCTTAACGCCATCCGCTGCAAATGATTATTAGAATCTTTATTTCTGTTAAGTTAAAGAGCAGAGAGATACTGAAGTGCCAGCTCTTCCCCTGGGTGCTCACTGGGGCACCTCTTCACCCACATCTCAAGTGTTCTGTGGGACACATCTTCCCCCATCCCCGGGTGATTACAACAGCAGACAATGTATCAGAAGGGATTGTATAGAATGTCATTTCCAGAAGAGGTTACCCTGCCCAGTACCTCTCCCACGGGGTTATTCCCTGTGGGCATGCAGTGGGAGCATGGGGCAGCCAGGAGCTGGGAAGGCTCCGCTTTGCCCATCCCCATGCAAAGCAGAGCACCACATGCTCCAGGGGTCTGCTCTCTGGTGAGGTTCAACATTAAGATGTGACAATCTCCTTATATACAAGAGGATAAATGATATGCAAAGTCCATACTCTTTGTTCTGACAAGTGTCCAGAGGGAGAATTCTCGAGATAAAGCTGTAGCTTTCCAAGGCACCGGGGTAGGGTGGGCAGAATGAAGATTTTATCCGAGAAGTTGAGCACCGAAGCACTAAAAAAAAACCAGCACTGCCTTCCCTCTGCACCTTCTCACCCTCCCCATCGTGCTGGCCTCACACCCCACTCCATCATTTGGCATTACTGAACATCACCCTAACCCACGGGAGGGTTTTTTCCTTTCTTTACTTTTTAATAGTTAAAACACTGAATACGAAGAGATTGCCACAGAAAGAGTTACGCTCTTCCCCTCTGAGGCAGCCTCAGAGCTGTGTTTCTTTTGCCTGTACAGAGGGGCTGCTCTGGGTTTCTGAGTGCTGGCTAAGGAGTGGTCACATCCCCCCCAATCCCTGCATGGAGATGCAAAGCTGGGCTGGGCTAGGGGTGGAGGGGGAGAAAGGCCAATTTCCGCAAAAGGGATAAACAGAGAGCAGAGATCTCTGCCTGGGTGCACGGATTGGTTGAGCAGCAAAGCTCGGTCAGAAGAGAATCTGGTGCAGCCTCTTACCTGCATGCTCAGCACCGCTCAGCAATCTTGCCCCGAACAGAAACAAGTCCATAGAACCATTTCTGCACATGCAAGCCTGCACTGTGAAATTCTGGCAGCATCTACCCACTCAGAGGAGGGCTGTTACTGAAGCAAGTTTTGGTGTTCTTACATTAAGCCCAAAGATCTGTAAGGCTTTCATCCTATTTGATAGAAGATTTTTGTAGCGGGCAACAGATAAATCCAAACATAAAAGAAACAAACTGTTGATTAAAAGCTCAGTGTGGTTCTTATGTAAATATAACGTAAACATTAAAATTCTCCCTTAACTATGTTTACCTCAAAACTGTAGAGCTCATCAATTATTAGACATTGTTTTAATGCACACAGCATGCCCCCATAATGCGGCAATAAGTCCCAAAGACTTATGTAAAATATCTCTTTTTTAATCATGTCTAGTTTCATAGACAAAAGTAATCACTAAAAAGCCAGTGGCTACAAAAACTGCAAACAAAATGAACCTTTAAGAGCTAATGACTTAAGGGTGGTTTTACAGACATATAAAGTATGTTAGGGGCTTACACTATTTGTCATTAACACATATTTTGAAAGCTTGGCTAATATAATGTGACACAAAATTAGTCAAACACAATTCATGCAATATTGTTTAATTTTACTCCTCATTTAACTTGGTTTTAAGCAAAATCATTATGTCACATGATAACATTCACTTGAACAAGAAATATTTTATAGTGGTGTCTGCGTTTAGAAATGAGTTATTATGAACTACATGCTGAACACATTCTTAACTATGAAAACTATAAAGCTAATAGCTTAATCATATTTTGACAACATCTACATACTTTATGCATTATTTACAAGAAAGATATAAAATGAAACTACTGAATATCTTGCACCATACTTCACCGTCATAGTTAACTGGTTAAAAATATAACACATTTATCTTCCGGTGGCTTTAGATTTGCATAGGAATATTTGCATACTATGTTGCAATGCGCTCTTAATGTAAAATTTAACCTTTGTACTTTCTCTCTGATGTGTGAGGTATACTCATTAAGTTAAAAATAATGGTAAAAATAACTCTGCTGGTGACATACATCCCACGAATGATTCCCTTGAGCAGCCAGGAAAGGTAAAAGGTGGGTGGGAAAGCGTTTCATTGAATTAACTCCTTATTTCTGAGATTTTTATTTCACATTTCACTGGCACAGCGACTTGAGTGGTGTTTGGCATTCACACAAACTGCACAAAGTTTTGCTTTTGCTGCCTAGGCTTTCCACGACCAGCAGCTCTACACCAGGTACCAGCCAAGGTCTACGTGGCCAACGCCATACAAGGGCCCCATCACCCTATGTGAATGGGGCACCCTGAGTAGAATGGATCTGGGTTTCTGGGGGATGTTGACACTGCAAATTTGGTCCTCTTTCCTACAGCTCAGAAACTCAAAATGCCACTTCTTATAACTTCCCTCCACACGGGCTTAGTTGAAATCAGCTCCTGAAAGATGCGATGCTGTTTCTGACTGCTTCTTATTTAGGTGATGCTTTTAAAGCAAAGTTCTCTGCTTCCTGTACACAGAGCGTATTAATATTACAGACCAGAAGAGTGAGAGATCCGCTACAGCTTTGTTTCACGTGTTGAGAAAATGCAAATGAATCTGCTGAGCACCACTCAGCATCTCTGCAGCGTAAGTGCTCCAAAGCAATTAATGGCAGCACTTTCTGTTTTCCTTCAGAAGAAAACCACGTCAGTGACTCCTTTCAGCTCAGTGCCTGCTCTGCCTTGCCAGTTCCCTGCACATCACCCCCCAAAAAAGCTTTGTGTGAAGGAATTCTGCACGGCTTCCCTGCGCGCGGTAATTGGGCCATTATTTTTTTTCTTTTTAGGGCAGATCCCGCATTGGCGTTTCTCGATGCTGACCCACCGACGACCTCCGCCGCTGACCCCGGAGGACTACTTTCTCTTTTGGTGAGAGATAATTCAGCCTCCCCGCTGTGCCTCCTGGGCACCGTCAAAATTATGTCAGGTGATTCCACGGTGTGGACCGCGCTTTCTGCTCGGGACTGAGCCCACACACTGTGGTACTCAATTAATGCAGGACCTCAGGACGGCCTTGAACTGCTGTCCCCAGCGGGACACCCTGTCCCCATGGAGCACTCACCCCTAACCAACTCCCTATGTAAATGCATTCATTTCTCATCGATGAGGTTGGCAGCGCCCAAGATCCACGTTACAACCACAGGGAAGGCAACCCAGCCCCAGAAGGTTCTCAATAAATCGCAGTAGGTTAAAATTTCAGAAAAGAACATAGGCAGGAATTCCATGTCGGACTTGTACTTATTTACTGCCTCAGCCAGCCCTGTGCAGTTGTGCTGGTGATTGCTCTTGTAAGGATGCTCAGCGAGGTAAATAAAGCTGCACAGCCCCAGCAACTGGCTGTTATTATAGCACCGAGCGGAGGTGTACAGAGCGGGAAATAACTCTCCCAGGGATAAATTACATGTGATGAGGGCCAAAAGAATACAGCTCCTATTTCAGGAAGTCTTCCAGGCAAAAGCAGAGATTTGGCAGTTTTAGCGTTCCTTTCAAGACAATACACGTACACCAAAAACATTACTCTTCACAGAGTACCCCAGAGGCCTTTCCAATCATCTGGATGCTCGCAGTTATTCCATTCCCTCAAATTCAACACAGATCTTCTTTATTAATTTTAATTTGTCATCAATAACCTGACAGGCTCTCTTTCGGCAAGAAATACTGTATTAACTGTTTCACTCACTGTGGCAGCTATTAAAAATGTGATAATGATTAGCAGTAATGAGGTCAAATAGAATAATGTGAGTATAAGTTGCTACCAGCGAAATATATAACACAAGAGGATTTATTATGTTCACTTGCTGAAATGTAATTTAAAAACAGGATATTACCACCTGCTATGCCGGCTCATAGGGTTATCCAGATCATTTAAGCATTTCCTGCTAATATGTTTATTTGCTTCTGGCAGATATTGCCACTACTTTATTTCACATAACTACACTTAAAACAAAGTTAATTGTTCCTATCTATTTGATATAAATACGATGATGTAAACCAATCATTAGGTGACTAGCTGGTAAACAAAATTATTTTGAGCATCGGTATCATTTAGGAAAAAAAATGATGCAATAACTTGGAGAGATGCGGGCAATAAATCAGGTACATCAAAAGCAGAACTGTCGCAAAGAAACTTTTGTGGGTGCTACGGGAAGCTGGGAAGTGCTGCAAGACCAGCATGAGGCACCCTGAGAAGAGAGAGCACTCAGATTTCGCATGTTTGGGTGAATTAAGTGAAATATTAAGATCTGATCAGTGTGAGAAACCAATACATAACCTCATCGCTCCCCATGCGCGTTCTCTTAAAAGATTTCAGATTTTGACATCCTTATATTCCTTTCAATTTGTTAGCCTAAATGGATTAATCCACAGGTTTTAGCTGCAGCGACACAGAGAACTGTGATAGGGACCTGGCTGAAACTACGGGCACGCTTGATCTACAAAAGCTTTTTCAGATTGAGAAGATAAGAGTTTAATACAAAAAAAGCACTCATTTTCATCTGGTTGAGCTTTAATTTTGAGTAAAGATTACAGAGGTAGGCCAAATTCCGCTTCTGCTTACGCTGCTTTAAATCCCTTGAAATAAGCCAGAATTCAACCTTAAAGCTGTGTGAAGCAAAGCCGTCAGCACGGAGACACTTACACCCTGGGAAGATAAAGGAGATAGCAAGAGGATTACCTCTGCTGTGATATACGTGATCTCCACGTGGTCTCAGCAGCTAATCCCTTCATGACTGGGCAGGAGGGGCTTGATTTTTGGGAGCTGTTAGTCAGCAGTTTTACCCTAGGCTTCCATTACCTTTCTTGTATTTGTTTTTTCCATATGAAGAGTAGAATAGTGACCAATAGAGAATAGTGACAGTAGAGCAAAAGCAGCAGTAGAGAAGGATCTGTGCAAAAATAACGCAAAATGCAAGTCACAAATAGATATTTAAGGTATGAAATGTTGTATGCTTATATATTTATTTATCCTATGTAAAGGCCATATACACCTTGGAACAAATCCACATAAAAAATGAGATTTCCTGAGATTCACTTTACTTTACTTTACAAAAGCTGGTTTCAGCAGATAGTGCTTTATTCCAAGAGAAAAAAGAACAGGCCAGGGCTTGAAGGCAGCACTGAACATGGTGACCTGAAGCAAAATTAGTGACAAGGTAAAGGCTTTCTCCATCTGTATCTTTCCAAGAACCAGCAATGGTGCCACTGCTCTACTTGACTGAGCAAGTGAGATGTGTAAAAATCATAAAGACTGTGCTTTTACAATGACCCAACGTCAGTGCGATACATGCAACAGAGGATGCATGGGAATATTTGCATCATATTCTTCCCAAAGCATAAAGGCTTTATTTGCCCTTTTCAACATCTTTTTCCAGCAGCAGCAATGAAAGCATGGGGGTCCTAAGCTCCAGCGATGCTGAAGCCAGGGGAAGCCTGGGAAACCACCACTTCTGGTGTTGGCAGAGTTGCTTCAATGCAATGACAATTCAAAATGCTCACAGTGTGTGATTTCTGCCCTACAACCTACAGTGGGGCCAAGGCTTGGGTGTTGTTCACGAATGTCTACTGGTTGGTCTAACTCTGCTGATGGAGAACATTACTAGGGCAAAATCAGGATGAAAAGAGAAACACTGGTCTTGCACCACCTCCTTCCTGAGTTTGGTTTTGCACTTGTTTGCAGGGGAAGAAAGAAAAGGCAGAAAATACAAAATCAAAAACAAGAGAGAGAGGCAGATAGACCAAGGCTGATGAAAATCCAAGTGGTGGAAGGCACGGTGTGGGGAAGGGCAGAAGGACACATCAGACTGTGACCAAATGTTGGTCAAACCCAAGAGCACTGCGAAGCCAAGGCAGCATGATGCCGGCTCATGCAGCCGTGCCCAGGTCCCACCTGCCTCCTGCACCCGTGCACTCAGCAAGGCAGCAGCACCTCAGCCTTTACATATCAGCTAAATTTGAATTGATGATAGGTACAGTGTTTGTAATCCTACATCAAGCAGTGCTTGTGTCTGGCATTTATTTGTGCTATTGCTTTGGCAGCTTCTTCCAGGGACTCTTCTCATCTGACATGTCAGGTCTACAATCAAAGAGGAATAGTGAATTCACTTTTACAGTTAGGCAAGCTGAATGCTATTACCCATGTATTTGTCACCAACCTGCAGATCCCAGCCTCTAATCTGCCATCTGGATGGATGCTACAAAGTTAAGAGCCAGGGACATGCATTTCTCAGTAACTACCTGCTGTCAGCTATTATTTTAAGGATCCTGTGATTTTCTTTTATTTTGACTAGAAAAAACAAGGCAGCTGCAGTAATAAAAAGGCATATCAACTAGTCACTTTCTGGCAGATTTGTCACTGGTGTGGATACAGTAGTGGTATTTTTTGTTAGCAAATGTATACAGTGGAATATAATATTGTAAATCTGTAGTACGTTCTCCACAAAGAAAAAAAATCCTTTTTAGAACCTTGTATACCAGCCAACAAAATAAAAAATGAAAACATATTTGTTTTCACCTTATTGTGCACATGTATTATATTTTTCTTTTACAATATTGTCCATTGTGTGCAACATACTTTGTAAATACTGTGTTTGGTTTTAAAAATTGCTGCTGTCCTCCAGCTTTAGTGCAGATCCTACGGCTGCACATTCAGTTACTGTCCCAGTCCTGGGCTGTAAATATTTGCTGAGAAGAATGCGAGGTGTTATGTTTGGAGAATCTGCAGAATAAGATTAACTTTTCAATTAACGATTGAACAATTAACAATTTTCAAATTAATTTATTATAATAATGCTTTGAAAAAAAAAACAGGCAAGAAATGTGACGATGGAAAACTATACTAGACCAAATTAATCCCTAGTGTGACTCTATTTCAGTCAATGTAGTTATATCAGGACAAAATGATAATTAATTGTTTTCAACACGAGCATGAAGCAACTGGTGAAAATGGTATGAGCATGCAAGAAAAATGTACATCCAGTTCAGCTTTTGTGACTGTGCCCGAGAAAAATTAGTCCTACTTTCAATATGCTACAGAAGATACAGCAATCATTTTTCTTTTGCGTTTTCATCTGAAAAAAGTTATTTGATAAAGATCCTGCCTGTAGTTCTCAGTCTGTAGCAAGATTAAAAGAGTAGAACAAATTCTTGTGTGATGTCTTCAGGGCATGGAAATGTGGTTCCAGGGCCCAGGCATTGGGTCTCTGAGCCCTGAAGCTACCGCACAAGAACATACCAACAAACTCATGCACTGATGGACTATTTAAGCCATGGTCCTTCCTCTTGTGATTCTCCCTAAAACAGTTTTTTGTTTGGTGACTACTAATTCCTGGAGACTCCAGCAAAGGGAATGAGGGGGTGTGGAGATTGGACTCTCATGGACTCATGGTCAGTGCATCTCCAAAAAACTGCTGGTGGGCTCAGAGCCTGCCTCTGGGCTGGCCAAGGTGAGTATTTACTTCTTGCTTCTCTTTTTTGTTTTCTTTTTCTTTGGAGACAGTCTTCGAAGAGCTCAAGTGGAGGAGCTGACATTTTGCTGGTGGCTGTTGAGTTCTCACTAATGTCAGACAGCAGTGCCACATACTTTGGGATTTGATTTTGGTAAACACACTCAATTCAGATGTTTATTCAAAACGTTCAGGTCTCATCAGTCTCCAAGAAGGTTATGATGACTAGAAAAATAAAAGTGGAAAAAGTGTTGCTGGCTGAGGAGCAATCAGGGTGTACAGCTTTTAAGGAATTAAATTTTAATAGTACTTTCAGATGATTCAGAGCCATCCGGTTTAGATCTCAGACAGCATACGGCATTATCTGATGGCTGTTGCTCCTGTCCGCTTTGAGTTCTTCCATTTCACTTATGCTGTCTGGTCTTAAATCAGACAGCGAGCTCTCAGAGCTGGTACCATATCCTGCATAATTGTTTGTAACTCCTTGCACCTCTGATGGAAATTAGAACAACTGAGTGCAGTTTCAAAAATTAATTAATTAAATAAATAAAAAGGGCTGGGAAAAAAAAATGGATGCCGTGTTTTTTTAAAGACTGAAATCAGAACATCGAAAGACTTCTTGTGAGATTCCTTGCAATTACATTTTCATACCACGATCAATAAAAATAATTGGAAACTATTAAGCGCAAGTTCTTCTGTGGAAAAGCAATATAAAGGTATCACCACAGCACTCTGTGCTCCTGGAAGTCTCAGATCACAAAGAACAGACTTTTCCTTCTAACCATCTGCCCTGAAAACACAAAGCCCAGACCTGAATGCAGCACTGGTGGTTTGTGCAGCACACAAAGAGCCCTGATACACAGAGCAGCCCAGGTGTTGTCCTGCTCATATTGGTGGACTCGGGCTGAGCTCTGCCCAGCATCACAGCATTGGTTTATGGCAGACCTGTGAATAAACCCAAAGGTCTTCACAGTCCCACTGCCCTTTTTCTAGGCCACGCAGGGCTGTACACGCTGCACTACATCCTCAGTTCTTGAGGAGTTTCAACCAAAATGATGAAACTTGGGTTCAGCAGAAAGCAGCAGGTAGGGATTGCCTCTTCCATGTGCTTGTCCGCTTTGGTCAGGTGCTGAAGAACAGGTTCTTTAGTACAACATGGCAAGTGGCAAACAATTGAAAGTAAACCTTTGGAAGGATAATGATGATGCATTGATGGGTGGTGCCTGTCAGAATTCAATCTTGTCCTCCAATTTGGGGAACTTATGCATCTCTCAGTTGTCATAAAAGGAATTTTCCAGGTGGAAGCACAGATTTCTCCCTGAAGATGTTTTCACTATGTTGGCAAATTCTGTGAAGGTTATCACACACTTTTGGATGTATATGGACTGTTTTACTGAGATTTCAATGCAGACAACCATTTCCTATGTCCATTATAACATCGTTCTTATTTACTAAAGGATGCTTTTAGCAGTTCTTAAAAAACTATTTTTATGAATGCAGCAGTCCCAGCTGCAGGTCTACCATTCCTAACAACTGCAGCTATGGCAGCCACTGGGAACGAGATGGCCACCACCAACCTCCATCCCATCAGCACAGCTCAGGCATGTTTGACAAGCAAACGTCAAAGCAAAACATGTCATCATGTTATCCCTTCATCTTCATCATACACCTCACTCATCCCCGAAGCCACTACAGAGCAGCTGTAATTTACATAGACAACATATACCTCGGTGACAATAAGTGGAAAATCCCTTTTTCCTTCTCTTGCTTGTAAAAGTCACAAGTGACTCTCCATTATATTTCAGCAACTAAATGAAAAATAAGGTTTAAACTGAATTCTGATAGCAATAGGATTACAGCTGAAACACCGAGAGAACTATGTAAACATTCCTGTAGTGCCTGCAAATCCGAGTGCTCTATAAGTCAATCTTCACTCAGATGTGCTCAGTTCACTTTCAGTTAAGATGAACTCAACCCTGAAGTCTTGTCAGACATACAGGCCTGAGTGTAACGGACCTGCAAACGTGTACCAAAGCCAAATGTTGGTCCCCCTGACACTCAGAGTACCCACTCTGGCACACAGTTTCAGTAAAGGCAGCTGCCAGCACAGCTCTTGCTGTGTCATTTCATCTTACAGGTACTGAGGTGTAATTGAGAGGATGCTTCAGGCTTTGAAGCATCTGCACACTTTGTCCCTCCGCATCAGCCTGCCCTGCCAGTGCTGCTTTGGGCTTGCAAGGCTGCAGCACTCGCTCTCAGAAGAGAAGAGCAATCAGCATGCTTTACTTCTTTTCTGAGCTGTCAAAAGATCAGTCCTTCGGAGGGGGCATGAGGGTTCATATCCTTGCATGGAAAGTTAATCTTCGGAATGAAAGGAAATGTAGGATTAGTTAGTACAGAATTCTGCTAATAGATTAAAAGACTCTCTCTCAACCTTTTAATAAATTACTAATAAATAACCTTAACTAATAAGGTTATTTATTAGTAATTTATTAACACAGTTAGAACAAAAACGACTGTTGTTTTCAGAATTCATTTTTCAGGCTGCAGACTTATAGCAGATGACACTTGGGCTCCCGCTCTTTGGGAATACACATCAAACTCTGGTTCATAATTTATGTAATGACATATACTTGGACACTGATTAGCTACCTTATCAGCCCTGTAATAAAGGAAGCATAACCCCTAGTTTATCATTCATTTATCTGAAGTCATTTTGAATAATATCACAAGATTGTAATGTAATCATTATGCTGTACAGCATGTGTGGGCCAGTACACTACACTGTCAGTGTCAGAGGACTGTCATAGTTCATACTACTTAATTTGCTCACTTCTTACGCATTTATGAAATTGGAGTCAACAGTCTGGTGTAGCAGTAATACACTGGGTAAAAGACTCACACAAATTGTTAACAGGGTGCTCAGCAGGAGCACGAAGAAGCACGAGAGAGGTCACAAGCAGGTTTTGTGCCCGAATTACAAGGAAAAGCAGCCAAAGTTTGGGGAGTTTTGGGGACGGGATCTGGCAGTGTTCAGAGGAACTGGGAGAAAAACACCAAATTTATATATATTTTTGCCATGCTTTTATGCTGGCATCGTGGAATTCAGTGCTCGTGCTTATAGTTTTCTGTAGCAGAGGCACACCAGAACTATGAGAGTATAGCACAGGGCATACTGTATGTACTGTTACCACAGCATGTATGCCCAGCAAGTCTTATCCAGACCAGGAGGAAGAAGTGAAAAATCTGGGAGAAAGGTGTGTGTGTGTAGGGGACGGGCCAATGCAATGTGAACAACAACCCTGGAAATCTGAATACTCAGCAGCTGCTTAAGAACAAAAGACAATCCTCATATCCCCTCTGCTTCCAGTAACGTGGTCTGAGCCAGGCGAAGCTCCACTACATGGGCAGCAGAACAACTCAGGGAGGTACATAGGAGCAGGTATGGACCTGACAGCCGTGCCAGCAGATGCTGCTTGGTGCTGCCACACCGGTGACATCCCCACCTTACTTGTACAGCCTGACCCAACCCAGTGTCCTGCGGCAGGTGACAACGCAGGAGATGAGCAGACAGGCACCAGGGGAGTGCCCAAGAATGGCAGACCCAGAGCTGGAAGATCTGGGGGACATTTGCCCCAGCTGCAGCTCTGCAGCTCTGACGGATGAGAGGGCTGATGGATGGAAACGGTGGTGACAAGTGGCACTGAGATAATGATTGCTGGGCAGTGGGAGCCATTAGGGTGTCATGGAAAACCCGGAGATTAATGAACAGAGCAAGTTGGATAAGTAATGAAAAGAAGGGAAGGAGCTGAAAGAGTAGCATAATGTTTATTTTAAGACAGTTAATCAAAAGAAGAGAATAATTAAAGCTGCGGTTATTTCCTGACATCTATTTAATGAAATTATAACTGCAAAGAATACAGAAAATCTAAAGCAGGGCTGAGCACCGGCAGCAGGAGCAGCCCCAGACATGGGCAAGGGGTGGGCAATGCAAAGTGGCTCCTCCTCGGGCCACCCTCCATCTACCAAATGAAAATCATTCCCTCACGTGGAAAGATTAAATGTTTACTAAAAAAGCAATTACATGCATTTACAGCAGTTTTTAACGTAAGACAGTAAAAGCAAATGACTTAAGCGTTAATCCTTCATCCAACTGCTTTTCACAAGAAATCTAATCCTATTTAAAATTTTATTTCTATCAAAATAAAACCACATTTCTTGGAAAACAGAAGTCCTACAGTGAATTTTGGCACTCGAGTTCAAGAATGGTGTAAAAGGAAACGATGCTTAGTGAAGAGAGCAGCAAATTGGGCACTGAACTGGGGTTAGGGTCCTGAGTCATCAGGATGAGATGTGTGACGAAGATTGTATCAAATGACTGAGATTGCATCAGACTTGATCTGATGCAAAAGAACAGGGAGTGTGTGATGCCCTGTGAGCACCTGGAGTGGCTGAGCTGGAGAACTGCACACAGAAATGGGGATAAACCTGAAATAGTGGTTGTCATCTGAGAAGCATGTGTGCATAAAGCATGCCAGGCCACGTCTGAAAGATGGGAATTTAGATGTGAAGGAAGTTATGATATTCTACTTGGTTAAAAAAAAAAAAAAGTCTTAATATTACAAGAAGTAATCCATACTTTAACGGATTTTATTACATTCTGAAAATAACTAATGTGCCAAATAAAAATGAGCAAAAGACAAAGGCAGCAATATGTGCAAAGCTGTCATAAAATCATTCAAAATACTGCAAGAAACCACATCACTGCAAATGAACACAACTTACAGATGAAATATGCCTGAAGTACAAAGAAAACAGAAGGGGTTTCATAGAATCATTAAGAATGGAAAGTACCTCTGAGATTATCCAGTCCAACCGTCCACCTACCACCAATGCTGCCCGCTGCCCATATCCCTCATTGCCACAACCCCATGGATCTTGAAACCTGCAGGGATGGGGATTCCCCCACCCCCTAGGCAGCTGTGTCAGTGCCTGACCTATCTTTAGGTGAAGAAATTGTTCCCAGTATCCAACTTGATCCTCCCTAGCACACCATGAGGCCATCTCCTCTCATCCTATTGCTGTCACCGGGAGCAAAGCCCGACCCCCACCTCACCACAACCTCCTCTCAGGAGTTGGAGAGAGCCATAAGCTCTCCCTTCAGCCCCCTCTTCTCCAGGTTGACCCACATCATTTCCCCTCACCACATCCATAAGACCTGTCATCTAGACCCTGCACAGATGGTTGCTCCTTTCTGAACACATTCCAGGGCCTCGATGTTTCTCTTGTAGTAAGACAAGGTTTGCAAACTTCAAAGCAGAAAAAAAGCCAAAATTGGGATAAAAATATTCTTTTCAGATCTGTGCAAGAGTTTACACAGATGTAAAGTTCTCCTTCATGAGATAAAAAGTGTTATTTCAAATTCTTGCTATAGGAATTAGCAGTAACTGGTGCCACTCTTCTCACCTCACTTCAATCTTTATATTAAATGAACTTTTTCACAACCTGAAACCAATCCCAGCATTTAACAAGAAAGTTCAGCTTTCTGTCAAAGGGCATTTACCCCCAAAATAGAAAAAGAAAGAAGAAAAACATGCTTTGGAGGACTAAAAAGGCCAAAGTCCTGTTCAGACATGGCTGAATAGATTATAAAATCTTCTGAATGTTTCCATACTGGGCATTTTCAGTATATCGCTTTTGGAGCACATAAATAACATTCTCTAATTTCTGTAGATACTTGCAATAAGTTGTTTTTCAAGCATTTATCCAGGACTATATTTGCTTTATTGCAAAATAAAGAATGTAGCGTGCGGCATAAATGTAGAAATATTCTGAGTTTATAAGACATGATCCAAGCAAAGAACTGAGATTCGACCCCCAGCTTTGACATCATTTTTCCAACCAGAAAAGGAAATGCCATCAATATTATCTTCTTGAGAGATGCACACAGTGCGATGTGCATCTGCCTTCAGACTGCACCTGCACCACTTTTACCTATAGAAGACAGGTACAGTCTGATACAATCTGATGCCACTCCAGATATGAAGTGATGTAGCACATCACAGGCCAATCCAGCCAGCTCCTCTGGTCCTGCACAGTCCTTCTCCAGGTTCCTACTGCTCTTCTCCATGAATTCTATCACCTTTCAAACCTAAAGCTGAATTTTTATTTATAATATCTAACGGGGATGAGCACCTATGTTTTCAAATGCATTTTCAAATAAACTAGATGTATAATAACTACGACACATCATTCCTTCACAGGATCGAAGATCTGAAGATATATTCCCGGCAGCTAATATTCTAATTTCACTCCTTTCTGAGGTCATCTTTTAATTTCGAAATCATCTGTTCTTTCCGAACCTGTGACAATTAGAGAAAAAAAGCAGGGGTTGTGCGGGGCCAGGGCAGGAGGGTGGAAATGGCCCCAATAAACACAGACTGCTCACGGCTGGTCTGCAGGAATGCTTCCAAGTTCTTGAGATCTCAGTTACCACAAAGCCAAATTTTTTTTTTCAGCATTTTGGATGCACTGTGTTTTGGTAAGAGTTACGTTCTTCCATTTACAACATGTGCCAAATATTCCAAAACTTCCATTTCTCTCCCTAACACCAACGAAGCCAGACTTCTACAATAGCATATGATGATTCCTCTTCATGCAATTCAGATGTAAAGCAATTTTGGGGAACTGTATATATCTGATTCCCCTACTAGCTTTGTTTTTCAGCGGTCGTTCCACTGGTTTAAGGAAATAGCCTTAGTCTGTTGACTTTAATTTAGATCCATTCATTTTGCAGGGAGCTTGGTGTGAGAGTCAGAGTAGGTTTTAAAGGCAGACAAGGTTGCACTGCAGTGAAATTAGCAGTTAAGTTAGAACCATAACGAGTTAATTATTTACTATTAGCTGTTTTAACACATGATCTATCTAGCGCTGTGATTGCAGACCCAGGAAGGAGTCTGAGTACGATGGTACTTTCTCAGCTAAGTGTGCACTTAATGGGTGGTGCTCATTACAAACAAAATCTTTTTCTGCCTCTAAAATCAAGGAAAGATCACAGTTACTTTGCAGCCTGACTGATGGATGATATTCCCCTATCTACCCAAGCACAGTAAGGAAAATACACTGTGCTACATCCATCACATAATTAATCCCAATATTACTACATGAAATTTCACATGTGACAATCTTTTCCAGAAATGTTGTCACAAAAAGTTCAAATATCATATAATTTTTTCTGCTGGATCCTCCTTCCTATCTTCCCTAAGATACTTGGTTTCGTTTGGTAAGAGGAACAGCCATGTTCGATGGCACCTGTTGGTGATGGCATGCAGAGTCTGAAGGGTGGGAGTTTGTCCATATTGCTCAGCTCTAATTTTCTGACCACTGTTTCTATCTAATCCTGAGCCTCACCCTCATTTTAGATTGAGATTTGCATTTCCAAGAGAATAATAGAATCATAACCATAGAATCATCCAGGTTGGAAAACACCTCCAAGAACATCTAGTCCAACCATCCACCTATTTAGTAAAATTTCCCCACTAACCCATGTCCCTCAGTACAACAGCTAAATGCTTCTTGAACGCAACACTTTCAGCAGTGGTATATCAGAGGAGGAAAATGTGATTGAGATCACAGAATCATAGAATTACAAAATGGTTCAGGCTGGAAGGGACAACTTGGGATCATCTCATCCAATCCCCCTGCTTCAAGGAGGGTCAGCTACAGCACCCTGGCCGGGATTTCATCCGGAGAATGAGATTCACCCATCTCTCCGAGCAGCCTGTTCCAGGGCTCTGTCACTCTCACAGTAAAGAAAATTTTCTTTATGTGCAAAATTGAACTTCCCGTGTTTCAGTTTGAGCCTATTACCTTTCATCCTGTTGCCAGCTTGGTCCTGTCATATTGATACTCTCCCTTAAGAAATTTATACACATTAATAAGTTCCCCATTAATAAGATGTTCCTATCTGCTTACTTTTGATTCACGACTAATTCATTATGCTGCAAAATACTTGGATTAAATTCCTCTTAAAAAGAAAGACCACCTGTTTCAGAAGATTTTCCCAAGTAAAAGCCAAAGTCAATAAGAAGTGGCAACAAACCTTGTCTGAATTACTCAATTTCCCCCCCTCCAGCTCATTCTCCCTGTGAGAACAGAAGCACAGAGTAATTCCTTTTACTGGAAACCTTCAAAGGATGGGCTTAATCAGCTGTTCCCACTCATTCATCCGTTAAAGCAATAAATAAAACATGCTGAACCAGAACCACCACCTGAAATTCCCAGTGATACACCACCACGACCTCACCTATGGTTTTATATACTATTAATGTCATCAGGCCCTTCTGTATGATTTGTGTTCCTCACCTGTCAACAGCAGGTTGGGTGGGATCCTTGCAAACGTCCCATGCAGGAAATCCCTGCGCAGAACCTCCGTGGGGCTGGAGCCAGCAGTGACGTTGTGAGGGCTGGTCCCAACCTACTGGCAGACCCAGAGAACACGGGATTCTTGTGGGCTTTTGCTAGGGTGCTGCATGTTGGGATATAAAGTGAAACTCCACCTGCACACGTGCAAAAATTGAAATAGTGGTGAGGTATGAAATGAGGTCCTTTCATTTTGCTACCAGTTAATCCTTACTGAACATACAGATCTATGCTCTGCTTGTTCTGTCTAGTTTTGCAGCTTTCATGATTTCAAGTGCCTTTGACTAATTTTCACTTTGCTTCCCTCAACCAGCTGAAGTCCAAGCTGAGACGCTGAGTCCTTAAAAAGAACCGGTGCTGTTTTATTCTTTAAAAAGTGCTTCTGCCTGTATTTACTCTGAACCATCTGTTACACGTCTAATTAAAATATATCTGTAATGAGCTTATTAGTGCACAGAATATGTCCTGAACAGGATGTCATCAAGAACCAATTGTTTCGGTAGAAAAGATACCTTTAACTCCTATTAGTTTAACAAAACCATGCGTTGGTATTTTCATCCTGCATGAAAGCAAACTCGGAGAGGGCAGCCATCCACACACTTTTTGTGATAATTTCCTCTTCAAATACGTTGCTGTTCCTTTCTAATATCGAGTCAGATGGCCCCTTATAATTGCAGTATCAAATCTTAGCCTCAGTTTTCAACTGCAGGTGATTTCAAATGATTAAAGATGCACAACAGGGAATAAACAAAAATGCTTACATGCAATTATTTTTAATTAGTATTTGGCTATAAAGTGTGTGCCTTCATAAAAAAGTCTGTTATTCACATAAACATCTGTTACCATACACACAAGGAAACACACTGTAAGTCTGTCATCACATCACCAAAACAGAAAATACTAAGGAAGGCTGGACAGGAAAGCCAACACTTTGAGTTTTTAAACAAAAGATACAAGCGTAACTGCCAAAACAGACACTGCACCACACCTTTCAATTAGCGCGGTTCACAATCAAAGGAAGAGCTGTTACCAATGGAATTATACTTGAAAATGTTAAAATAGATGGAATTATTCTTTGAAAACAATGGAATCTGTAAGCAGAAGGCGATTTCAAACTCTTTACTAATTTTGCACCAGCAAACATAATCAAAACGCTTCCTGTTTGCACCGTATCTCTGGGTATTCTCTGACAACTTTTCAAAATCTTATTTTTGTTCATTATTGAAGCACTCTCAAAAAAAAAAAAAAGAAAAAAAAACCCTCTGCTGCGGTGCTGGCGCATAAATCAACGTGCAGCGCTCTGGCCTCGTTTCGCAGCAACACGCTCAGGGACGCTGACATATTTTAAGTAAGCGTGCGACAAACAGCAAAGTAAGAGATATACGGAGCGATATAAATTAATACCACAACAATTGATAGGTGGAGGTAAGGCAGCTTGGCAGAATACTGAGAATGAAATGAAGAGGAGGTGTGAGAGCGCCTCGCACATGAATTACCGGGTCGGTGGGAGCTGCCGAGCTCAGTGATGGCAATGCTTTGCTGCTACAGCACTTTGAGCAACCAAACCCAGCACAGCACTTCCACAAAGAAAGAAATCTCAGCGCTCACCACAGGATTTAAGAGCCAAAGCAAAGTGGCTCAACTTGAATGAGAAGCCAGTAATTGCTTAATCAAATGCAAAAAGGGCAATATCTGCACACTGTGCCTCAACACTATCCATACTCAGACATGCTAATTGTTACAGCAGAGCCGACCTGGGGGTGCTGCCCATCAGAAGCATGGATGGAGGCATACCTGGAACCCTGACCCTGCACCCTGACCTTGTAATCGTGCACACAAATCTTCTTGCACATCCTGAGCAAGCTCGCGTCTCTTAAACCCTTCCTTCATGAGTTGTTAATGAGCATCCTCTGGGTCCGGCTTCCCATTCCAACTGGTGCATCTGGGCCTTGAGAGAAGTCAAAAGTACCCTCAGAGTTTGTAACGGCAAAGATGACCCTCTGCTAGAAAGCAGATCAGAATCTTTTTCAACTCCCTTTGATTTACAAGCCTTCTCCTGCATATCAGCATTTCATATATCTTCCAAAGTGTCAGAAATATGAAAGTCATGCATTATGTGCAAAGAATGGCCCTGTTCATTACTATCATTTTATTTATTTAACAAATACGGTATTTAATCAGAAGAAACTGGCAGCTACAATTGTTTATTGCAATCACACAACACTGCAATAAATAAACATTGCACATTAAGTAGTAGGTAGAAGGATAACTGGAAACATCCCATATAAAAAATCCTTCCTAAGAATTCCTCACTAACGGACAGTATTTGTAAATCTATTGACAAAGAGTGCTAAAAAGAAGCAGCAGTAAATAAAAGCTGTGATACCAGACAAGGTAGGCTTTGCATTCAGACAAGCAAATTAATTCCTGGGCTGACTGTAGGGGCGAACTGTGCTCCTTCCAGCAGGCCTTCAGCTAAGGCAGTGTTCATCAGTGACCATCAGCCACCTGCAAATAACAAGGGCCACGTGAAATTCCACTCTGCCTTTTAGTGGCAACCAGTTTTCTGTACCTAAGTGCAGACCACCCCCACCCAGTTCAGAGGCACTGGGACCAGCCAACCAGGCAGAGGGTTGAGCTGGGAGACACCTCAGCTTTTCTCACTTCCATGCAAGTTTGCAAGAGTTTGTGGTTCAGGAGTGGACCTCAAGAGCTGTGACAGATGTCTGGGCCTGGAGGAATAGCCATTTACCTCCTGAAACTTGCTGCAGTGCTGTAGAACAGAGGTGTGACCCGGCACCGTACAGGACTCCCCAGGTTGAAAATAAAGCCAGCACTTTTCTTTCTCTTCTCATTCACTCCTCCACTGGTTTAAATGCGACTTGCAGCTGGCTCAGGAGGGCAGTGCTGAGGGAAGGAGTGTTGACTCCTTTACTGCAAAAATTGCAGTGACTCTGAGTTCAGAGAAGACTCTTTTTAGCACATGTAAATGCAATTCCTCTTCCAAACTTCGCAGTGAAATATGCCTCAGTCTCATCGTATACAAGGATAGGGACCGTCAATGTTGTGACACATGTTTTATCTGTGTGGCCACAGGATTTAAACTGAAACCACAAAAGGTGTGAACGAACACATCTCTAAATGTGAACCTGTAGATAAAGAGAACTAATTGAACTCCACTGGGTAAAGAGGCAGAAAGAGGTCATAACACAATAAGACACAGGCTAAAAGGTGACAGATCTGTGCATTCACTGTCCCCAGAGGGTGGAGGCAACACAGAGAGGATGCGGGCACATGGAGAAGTGCTGTGAGCAGGCTAATGGCTAATGACTACCAGAAGGAAAGTGCTAGAACTCTGGAACTATGTAATGAGGCCTAATTGCTCAGGGTTGGTTTATTCACCCACTATTAGTTTGTTTTTTTTTTCTCAAAATACATTTACTCAAGTAGTACAAATACAAAATACATTACTCAAGTAATGTCTCCGAGCAAGTTAAGCCTCTGCTTTAGACTGCTTCAGGGAGGTAAGGTACTGCTTTTAAAAGATGCCCTCGCCACATTCGGTCTCTTCTTTAAGTGCTCTTTAAGTCCTGCAGGTAAACAAAGCCGTGAGTACCCACTCTGCCTGCAACAACGGGAGCTTACTGTGACCTGGAGCCAGTGCAGAGCTCTGAAGGAGGAATTTTAGCTCTTCGCTTTACAATCTAATCTGTCTCCAGAAGCCTATTATTCCTCTTATGCACAACTTAAAAACAGGATGTATTTGGGACTTGCCCGTTGAGGGAATTTGAAGTAATGCTTCAATACTTGGTATCCAGCACTGTGCCAAGAAATCCAGAGTATCCTTGGGAAGCTTAACTCAGAGCCAACTGATTCCTGAGACTCTCAAGTACCATTTCAACAACAGGCACTCTCTAATTTCTGTGACCACGGAGAAAAATGGCAATACCAAAGCAGCCTTGCAGCCCAGAAGGAATACAGAAAGAATCCAAATCCGTGGTGTTTGCATGTCATTGTTGGTTTGCTTCAATCTCACAATTACGAAAGCAGCTCGATGTCTTTCAAGATAACCCCTGCAGCTTCAACCCCTCACCTCTGCTCCCCCCAGCCCACCCTCCATGTCCTGGAGAGCTCCATCACTGCTGCCAGGCACACAGCATCTCCCTGTCTGTTCTGCAGAGGTTGAGATGAGCCCCTGGCGTGCTTTAGGAGTTTCTCCATTGGGCTCCATGTTTGAAGCCCATCTCTTTCTGTTTCTCAGCCAGGATTTGTGTTTGATGGACATGGTCTTGTGCCCGAGAACTAGGCTTCTAAAATACGGCAGGGAAAAAACAAACACCTTTATCAACCACTTCATTAATTATACGCATCACTTGGCTTTATTTTTAACTTCATCCACCACTTTGCATCGGGCTCTCTCAGGTGCGAGCTAATGGGAGCGGCGTGCACTATGGAAAGAATCATAACAGCTCAACTTTGCCTTCCCTTGGAAATACTTTAAAACGGCAACCAATTCGGGGAGGAATGATGAGGAAACATAGTAAATATCTTCCTGGAAAAATAAGGAATACTGACAGCCCAGGGCACCACATGTCAGAGACCCTGCACACAGCAGCTGCCCTCCTTTTCTGCTGTTATTTTAACCAGACAGAACAGCAGCTGTCCTGGTTGTAGACCTCTGATTCCGGTTCAGAGGTTTTGAGGGTTTTTTTCAGAACTAGGGGAGTCTTACAGAAGAGCACATTCTGTTCCCACTTTTATAGCTCTCTGCCATAACACTTCCCAGAATTAGACAGACACACTGTTGCACCTCATGGACTTCAGGAGATGCAGAACTTCTCCCCTTTTGGGCACCGCTGTCACATCAGAATCTCTAAGAACAGTTTTACTGAAATGTCTCAGCAAGAAGACTTGCTGCCAAGCCCAATTTCTTTCTGCAGCTTCTATCTCCGTGTCCCCCGCTTTCCTGTTTCCCTCTGCTGGCTCTGATCCACATGTGGATGACACATCCCTGCCGCACTCACACCGCAAAGCCTAAAGACATTCCCTGCCCATTCGGATGTTGTACCTTCTTGTGGTTCTTGCAGTATGAAATGGTGATATCGATAATATTTGGGGAACTCCTTTTTATGTGTGTGTGTAATTTCCAGTTATCCAGAGCAGGAGGCCAAGACACGCTCCCTTGCACAAGCAAGTGGTACCATTGGCAGGGGTAGGAGTTTGTTCTCCTAGCTTTCTTTGAAGTGTTCAGGCTAAATTACAAGGAAAACCACTACACAATCACTGTGCTGAGAATTATAAATCATTAACTGTCAAAATCACTGCTACATTCTGGCAAACAGAAATATTTAGATCTATGCCTAAGTAGTTCAGGAACCACCTGCACCCTGAGGGCAGTGGAGGGGGTGGGGGACTTGCTCTGTCTCCAACAGAATAGGGTTTGAAAACGTCTGGTAATTTCCTTTACTCTGATGCTCTGATGCTACATATTACATTCTCATGCATCTGTTATAAGCACAGCAAAAGAACTGTGCATTTTTAGTTGTGCTTGATTTTTGGCTGGTTGGTTGGTTGGTTGGTTGGTTTCCTATTTTTGATCCCTTTCTCTATCATTCTCAGTTAAAACCAGCGCAAAATATGGTTCTGAGGTATAGAATTTATCTTTTTTTTCTTCAGGCGTTCAGAGTTCACAGTTTTATATAGCATTCCATAGTTGTGACTATTTTCTCTGTAAAGCCAAGAATGTGGTAGAAAGTACTCATGGCTACTGCGGAGTTTCTTCTTATGGAGAAGAGATCCATGAACTTCACCCCTCCATCAACACAGGCTAGAAATAAACATGCTTTTAGCCATCCCATGTGTGCCTCAGCCTTTCAGCACCCTTACCACTTATCACATTTTTCAAGGTCACCCACTAACACAGTCTCCCCAGTTGCCAAATTGATACAAGCGACATCACACTTCCCATAAAGACAGTTCTCCTCTTATTGAAGCCCATGGAAAGGACACACAAACCTTACCCTGCACCATCTGGGACGTCTCTCTAGTCAGAACCAGATTCCATATTTCCTTGAAATAAATGGGTTTGTGTCCTTAAATTGAGCAAGCACCAGAGGGATCAAGACATCACTCTGCAAACTAATGAAGTAAACCACATTATTTTAAGCCCAGTTAGTACCTGGAGTAAGTGGATTTGGTTGGGTCAATGGAAGCTGCCACGGAAGGTGTGGAAGCCTTATCCAGGGAAGTGCAGTGCAATTCCATTCCAAGAAAATGCAATACCTACATTTTAATTTAAATCGGTCTTGATGTTTTCTCAACATAATACAGAGTAGTGTTTGCAAAAGCCTTTATGTAGAATATTGCATATTATGAAGATTTAATTAACATAGGTGATCTCTGGGTCCTCTTCACGCTTCCCATGCACCAAAGAGTGGTTCAGGCTGCACAGCACTCGCACCAGAATCCCTGGCTCTCTCCACATTTCCACATCAGTGTGCCAGAATTAGGTCCCTGGTTTATGTCACAGCACATCCCCTTGCAGGAAATACCAAGATGTAGGACTGTACACTGCTTTTTGGGAGAAGGCCATGGACAATTCTGTGGCTGTGAACAGTTTATAGGTGAAAAAAATATTGCCACTGTTCTGAATCTCATTTAGCTGTCATACCATGTTCCACGGCCCATTCTCTTCCTCTTGCACTGTTCCCTTCTTGATCTGCAGGTCCCAGCACCAAGAAAGCCCAAAAGATTTTCGGAACAAAATCAGTTGTTAATTACTGTTCATAAACTTCTTATGAGTGTCAGCTTTTCCAAAGTAGATAACTTACTGAAGTCTCATTGTTACATTGCATGGTTATGCTGTACACTGTCGTAAGAAGCATTATGACTGCAATCCATTAGTTACTGTCATAATGCAACTCCTACAAAGGAAGGAGACAGGAAAAAACACCTACTACCTAGAGACTGGAAGTTGGATTCAGGAGATGTGTTTATTCTCAATTCTTGTTTTGGGTCAGTGCATTGTCTGTGGCATCCCACTTATCTGTTCTACGCTTTCCTCTTTGGAGAAGTTAAAATAGTGTTTTTTCACTTCCATAGGTATCACTTGTACTAGAAGGGAGAGACGGACAGTTGCCATGTCCAAATGGCTGCCACCAGCACTGCCAGCAAAACACTGGGCTCAACCCACAGCTGCTCTGCCCACAGCTCTCACTCCTCCAGAGCAGCTCTCAGTGCAAAGACTTCCCCAGCCCTCAGCAGTGGGAATCTCTGTCCCTCAGGAATCCTGGTGGCCAACAGGTTGCCAAAGAGCAAACGGCGTGCTCTGGTGACCAAGAGGGCCAATGGGAGCCTGCACAAAGAATGGCCAGCAGAGTGACGGATGATCTCCAGAGGTCCCTCCCAGGCCCTACAATCCTGTGATTCTGTGAATGCTGGGAGCAACAGGGCTAACAGAAACATCCCGGGAATGTTGCAGCTGGACTATCCTCCTGCAAGGAAGCTGTCCTTGCTCTCGCCGGTGCAGCATCTCCTCTTCTGCACGAGCAGCTTTTGGTTCGTAGTCCATTGCCATGAGGATGAGTTAGCTCAGTCGTTCTGCAAACAACACAAAAGCAGTGGGTGTTTGTCTTTTGAACCATACTAATAATTCTTACATTTGTGAAATAGCTCTGGCTAATAAAACTACTCTCCTGCAAAATTCAGATGCCCTCTTATGGACAGCAGCTGTTGAAATAACCGCTTTACAGTGTAATCCTCTTGTTCAATGACTTTGGCCTTCCAACACTGCAATTTACATTTTTGTCAAGGACTCAAACTGGCACTTAAGTATGAGAACAGCTCAGGATCTTGCCTTCATATCCAGCCAACTGATATGCTGAATTCTGCCATGACATTATATAAATATTCAAAAAATGCTTGCGAATGCCATAATTTCTCCAGGTCTCACAAATGAGGAATTATCCAAGTAATGGATTATGAATGGAGTAGTAATGTATGGAAACATTACCCACTCAAAACATATTAGAGCTCCCAAGGACTCCACATGAAACAAAGTGTGTTAGAGCCTGAGCTTTAACAAATTAAAGCTGTCTCCTGAGATTTGTACTCCTATAAGAAAGGTGAAAATACAGACATACACTGCTTGCTTCTAAATATTACTGGAAGCAATAAGGTATACTCAGGAAGACCTGACTTGCATAGAAGACCTGCTAATCCAACTCTAAGCTTTGCAAATGTAAACTGATATCTGAAGTTTGATCATCGATCCAAGCTTTCAAGTACTGGGTGTGTTTGCAAGGTGTGACTTCCTGCTCACCAGTCCCACGATCCCAAATCACATTTAGATTTTGCCTCTGCAAACTTGATGCATGTCAAAAATGTATTAGCATGGTAAATCTGGTTATTTCCGAAGGAGGGTGTCTGAGCAGTATGACAGACGCTGGCCAGGTGCCTGTTGGGCCCAGGGTCATCACTTGTGTCCATATCTAAACCCTCTGTGAAAGATATCTGTGCAAAGTTTAGAGAGACGCTGTCGCTTTTAAAAGCCATTGCTCAACTCAGCCTTCTGCCACTGTCAGGATGCCAGGCCCTTCAACTATTTCTTACTCAAGTATCCCTTACTCATGTGAGTGGGACAGAAGGACAGATTACTCATCCGAGAAGGAGTTGCAAAACTGCATTTTAAGGCTGCTTCTCTGGAGCCAGCCATTGTACTGTGGCTGAGTACACGAGGAGTAACTGCATCCAGGAGACGGCCCATCTTCTGGGACAGAAAGTTCTAAGAATCATTTTTTAAACTCATTTGAAAATTTAGACTTTACTGCTTTTTAACTATTTTATTTTATTTTATTGAAGTGGCAAACAATCTGATAAAGACTGGAATAACGGTGGATTTCTTTTTTTGTAGCGTATCTTTAAATTATAGGAAACTTGGCCACAGTGGGCTGGCTTGGAGCCAGCATGGATGTCTCCATTCTCATCCTTTCCCGTATTCTTTCAATGAGCAAAATGAGAATGTGTTTTGTTTTGTTTTGTTTTGTTTTAGTGAGGCAAAGCAGAAGCTCAGATGGACAGATTCCTAATTTCATTGTTCCTTCATAAGCAAAAGTTTACGGAACTCATGGAAAGAAACAGAAAAACTCTCATTGTCTTCAACAGACCTTGGTTTAGATTCTCGCAGCTCAAACGTAATCACTTACAAATGTTCTCAGGATCACATTTTCTTTGAATCTACTAAAAACTGTAAGATTTGAAGGTCAAGAGCTATTCAGTGTCCACAGGAAAATAGAGGGAATGTAAGGCTGTCATGGGAAGAAAAGTATTCTGGACCCTTACAAGATACAGTATTTCTGTAATCACAAAATAGAAAGAAAATAAAATGAAAGTGTTATTCTCCAGCTAGAATCTTAATAACTGAATATTTCCTGTCTTGATTGAGGCACAGAATTGCTCTACAGTAACTCACACAGCAGATTCTTAGTACATCTCCACAAGTTTTCTAGCTGCTGATCATGACACAGTGATGGGGAACCTGAGGTGCCCAGGCTTTGCTAAGGAAAGTTGCCTGACTTCAGATGGATGCAAAAGTATGCACAGTGTTTTCTGCTCATACCTTGAACCAGGAGTCAATACCTGAGCCTTTGCCAGCCTTCGATGGAATTCTCCACTAGGCCATTCGCCTGCATTTAAAACCAAAAGATATAAGTCAAAAAATGTCTCCATGCTCTAAATCTAAGCACTGACTTGTTTTATAAGATTCACAGGACTCACACAAATGTCCACAAAAATGAGAACTACAGCTATGGGTGAGAGCCAACTTAGGAAGAAGATGCAGCCGTTCCTTTTCCCGCCACCCAGTGGGCCCTGGATGAAGCTGTGGCCCTGCTGAGATGTGCCCACTCTCCCCGTGCACCCCACCATGCTCAGTGTCCATCTTTGGGCCCCCAGACCTGTGCCAAAGTTTGTCTAAGATTTGCAACTGACCTTTTTTAGGAACAAGGCTTGGTCCTTTAAAGAGGTGCTATATTTATGGAGAAATGAGTAGCCAAAACGTAGGGAAAGGCGCAGCCAACTCCTTTGCTATTTTTGATGACACAACAAAGTCTGATTTTCATTAACTTTTGCACATATATATCAGGGGTCCTCCTAGGAACTAGGGAATGAATGCACTTTGTTTGAACTCTGTAGCCATTATATACTACTTTTTATTGATTTTTTTTTTGCCTGCAATAGTTCTATTGTGCTCACAAAAAAATATTTATTTTTAGACCCACATTTTCCCAGTGTACTTGTTTCCATCATAATTGTTTTACTTCTATTACAAATGCAAGATGATTATAGGCTGTATCTTCCCAGTTTTCAGAACAAAAATAAAGAAAATTCAGCACGTTACATTAACAATTTTAGTCCTCCTAAGAAGGCAAAAAGAAAACAAAGCATGGGCACGTGTACATTGCTCGCTCTCAATGTATTTTTAGAATTTTCAGTGGTGCCCTGCCCACACGTCTAGAAGCGTAACTTGCCTATGAAGTAAATGTACAAACCAAAGAAAAGTTCGCATTTCTCTTTCAAAATGTTTGCACAAGAAAAACAAATGAGGGCAGCCGTCACGGCCTGCAATGCCGCTGTGTTCCATCAGTGGGCTCGCTCCCAGTACAGGCAGGGCAGGCCGTGGAGCAGACCCAGCACTCCCAGGCCACCCCAGCTCCTTCTCAAGCTTCCCAATGCTGTGGGTGCAGCTCAGCCCAGCTGAAGCCTTTGGGCATGTGGGGAGTGAGTGGGGCCACAGAGGCAGTGCATGGGGCCACAGAGCTGCGTGGGGAGGAGAAGCCGCGGCTGCGCCAGGGAGAGCATGGAGCCATCAGGGAACCATTGGGGAGAAATCATTTTATTTATAACTTAAGTAATAGCACAAGCCACACAGCAAATCGATTTGCTTTTGGATTCCAGCTATTGTCTGATTGCCCAGACAAACAGCATCCAGTTGAAGTGGAGTCCACAGCCGTAATAACAAAGAAGGAACACAAATTTTAATTATGTTTCTTGAAGTCTGTGTAAGTATTGAAGAACCACATAAAAATGATTTTTTTTTGACTAACTTGTGGTTGAAAATGTGTCATTAAAAGCTATGAGTCTGATTTTCTGCTCTGCTGGTCAGGATATTAACCAAAATGATAAAGTATTCACTCTTTGTGGGGAGGAAAAGTAGAGGGAAATAAATGCTGAAGGCCTCATGCTGGAGATATCATGAGAATGACACTAAAAGGAGAGAGTTCATTGCCTTTCACTCGTAGGCACTGTTCTGCTGCATGCCAGTGCTGGGGTCAGAACTAAGAAGAAAGCCAGCACAAACCAAACCAGGCAAACATAAATAGCAAGCATGAGACCCTCCATCAGCCCATGAGAAGCATGACTGACACGTTGTTTTCAGAATTCCTTCTTGTAGCTTTGGCAGGAGCAGCATGTCAGCTTCTGATTCGACACACGGTGCACACGTTTGACAAGAAATGTCAGAATGTGGTCTTTCATATCACCAATGATTCAAATTAATTTCTGCTCTCCTTTGCTTGCGTCTTCCCTAATTCTGCAAGCTTGACTTCATACCCACTGAAACTTACGTTTATTTGTAATCTTGCTGCTTACACTCCGCTGAACAATAAAAGAACAATAAACTTAATAAAAAGCCCAAGTGATTGGAAATAGCTCTGGGAATGGCAGTCCAGTATGAAAGCTATAAATTTACTTGTATACTCATGACATTGTCAGCTAATTTTTATGAAAAGCCCATCACAGAACATTGCACCAAAACACTGTGATCACTCGTATGTCACCCATCATACTTCCCCTGATAACAAAACAGAAAATGCATCATAAAATGATACTTCTAACTACAAATTCATCTTGAAATGCTTGCTGTATACAGTAACAATTCTTCCCTGACCTCGTCTTGCACCTGAACCTTAAATTAATCAGACATCTTCTATAACATTAAAGAATACCCAGTGGCACTTTTTATTGAATTTAAAAGCTAAAACTTCTACTAACAATATCATTATTGTTTTGGTTAATATTTCCCTATTCAAATCCATGCAGAGTTCAAGAAGTCGTGCAGTGTGAAGTAAGCAGTTTTGGAAACATGAATTTAAAAGTTTTTTTCCATTCTTGGATCAGAAAGTATTGACAAATATACAGAGGCTGAACCAAAACCCGCTGAAGTCAAAGGAAAACACCTATTGATCTTAAATGTTTTTGGATCAAGCCCTTAAGATCTAACCCTGGAAAATGCTGAGTATATTAAAGCTACTCTAGAGCTCAGGATATTGAGAATTCACAGGAGTAAATCCTGTTAAATATACAGAGTTATCCTGACTTAGACTAAAGTACTCAATTGGATTAATTAAGGAAGATCTTCCAAGAGATATCCAATACTGTCACTGCACCCTTGCCATTACTTTTCTAGTGTTCAAGGTGTTGATATAAGGAATGAGACATTTAATACCTTGATTTCCCACTGGTCTGTGTTATATATATATATATATATATATATATATATATATATATTATTGCGCCCATTTACATGCGTCCACCCAAGAGTTATTAATGAAGCAGAGCTTCTGCGGTGAAAAACTCCAGACCCTGCAGACACAAAGTTCAGTGATTTCACCAACAGTATGATAACTCATGTTAAACACAGATAGGAACATCCTCCTACACCTGGGACATTCTGTGGATAAAAAGGCAAAAGATGCTTCCCCTCGCCTATGGGGCTGATCAGCCAGCTGTCATTCACCCTCCAGTTTTTACTTTCTGCTTGTAGTTGCAAAAATGGGAGGATCTAAGCACAGATAAATTCTCTGTATTCCTATGTCTTTCTGTCCACCAGCAGAAAGTGTGACTCTGCCATGGGTAGCGGCTGCTCAGCCCCTCCAGACCCAAAATACCCCCAGCCCATGTTTAAAGGTACAGCTTCAATCAATACTAGTGTGAATGTCTTTTTGGTGAGCAATGAGAACAAAGTTGGATCACAGCTATGTAAAAGTTAGCGTTTTTTGTTCAATTGATCGTGACTTCAGGATAAACGTAACACATCCTTTGTTTTTGGCTATCGCAGAGTAAGGCAACCAGCAGGAATAAAGGAGCAGGAAATGTGCGTCCGAGCTGTCAGCCTGCCAATGCAATTCCTCTGCTGTCCTTGCCAAAACGAGGAAGGATGAAGTAGTGAAGCCTCCACCCTCTTACTGAATGCCTCAGCTGCAGCTGGATCCCACCGGGCTACCCCACACCCCATGATGGGCGATCAAAAGCCCCCAGGTTCCACTACACAATATTGAGCTTCCCCAGCCTGAGTTCTGAATGAAACACTGCAGTGGAAACGTCCAATGCAAATAGAAATCATGAGCAGAGTACAATAAAGAGAATTCGGTACCAAATGAGAAATAAGTTTATATCTGGAAAGGACTTCTGGGGGAGGAAGATGAGCATGAAGGAAAGCAATCCCCTGAGCAGTGCAACAATATCTCTTACTATTCACTGAAAAGCTGCTTTGCTTAGGACAAAATTCAAGTATTCTGTGACAAGCAGGTTGCAAATCATCCTTGCTGGAAACACTCTCACTAGTCCTTCAGGCTGCAGAGAGGAGCTCGCCCTGCTCCCTGGGCCAAGAGGACCCCAGCTCTGCCAGCCCTGAGGGGAGCAGCCCTTGGTCCCCCAAGAAGGCACCTCACTTAGGGCCCTCCAAGGAAGGCCTTGCTGCTCAGCAGCTGTGACATGAGGCTTCCTTCTGCAGAAATGTGGCCAAAAGGCACCTCTGGAGATGCCAGTACCTTCCCCCTCCCATTGGGAAACTCCTGCAAGAAGCTTGGGTGAGATGGATCACTGATGTGGGGGGAGTGCTACAGGGAGATGAGGTTAGTCAAATCTTGCCACTTTTAATTACTTTGTGACTGACATAAACCTCACTTATGTCAGTGAGATGATTTCCAGTGGACTCCATTGGTTCTACAGCAGCCTGCTGGAGGGATGGTGACAAACTCCAGGAGAAATCTGGATTGGAAATGCGGGAAAGGCTGTGACAAAGGTGACAATTTGACTCTGAATTAATAAGAACCATTTTACGCATCAGAAAACATCATGTTTGACAGAGCTGCCAAAGAAAGTGCGAGTCAATTTTGTAAGAGTAGGTTTTATTGTTCTGGTAGTAGAAGAGAAAAAAACAACATTTTACAAAGAAAAGAAACTTGACATGGTATTGAGGATGTTTATTTCTTTTATCATATTATGTATGAATCTTTTATAAGTTTTCAGTGAACTATATTAATTAAAAATTAGTTCTGGGAATATTTTGCATGTAGCCTAATAAGCTATTACGTCAATACAGATTTTCATAGACTATTTTAAATTTGAAATAAAGGGGTCTCCTGAGTATGCGCAATGCAACAAACATGGAACAACAAAAAAAATAGAATGCTCAACACTTTTTTTCTTGTTCAAGTTAAGGATCAGAGCGCAGGTCTTACTGTCTTACTTCGTCTCAAGGAGTTTTTATGAGTTTCCTCCAAGACAGTTAATTGCTAAAAGTGGTATGGATTCAGTTCTTATAAGGAACTTGATTATTTCTATAATTTTAAGGTTGTGTTTTTTTGTTTGTTTGTTTGTTTGTTTGTTGGTTGGTTTGTTTGTTGGCCTTCTTTGTGATCCATTTTAACAGTACCGTAGAACAAAACAAGGCTTTTCTACTAGTGGTCCTTTGGTAACCATGCTTCCAGGCACAGCAGGGAGAGCGCTGCTGTGGTTATCCATAGGGAAGGCGTAGAGAAGGCAATAAAAAGGTGCAGTGATGGCTCCCACCTCTTTGTGACCGCTCAGATTTATTGTCTCTGGTGCTAAACCGGTACAGCAACTTTCTCTCCCTCTGCAAACCAGCATCTCCTGAGGAGATGCAGCCAAAAGGTGCTTGCAGGTCACGGTTTGTGTTGGAGCTCCTTGCAGGCAGCACCACTCCATGCAGGGCTTGAAGGAGCAGTGAGAATGAATTCATCGCAGACCTGTGTAGCTCCCATTGGGGCAGCAGGCCCTGCTCAGAGCAGAAAGTACAGGAAAATCTCAAATTCTCAGCCGGTGAACATCCAATTGTTTTTCTGGGATTCCCAGTATGGAGTGTGATTCCTTTTTCAGATCACAAAATGTAAGGCCAGCAAACAGAATGATAAAAGCAATTCCAGAAAGAATGATCTGAAAGTGTTGTGTCAGTGATCATTTTACACAAATAAGTACCCATTTTTTAGTTTTCCCAATGGATAGATCAGGGGCCTGATGCACCTCCCTGATGAGGAAAGGCTGAGAGACCTGGGAACGTTCAGCCTGGGGAAGAGAAGGCTGAGAGCAGATCTGATCAATCTGTGTAAATACCTGAAGGGCAGGAGTCAAGTGGATGGAGCCAAATTCTTTCCAGTGGTGCTCAATGACAAGACAAGGGCAACAGGCACAAACCAGAGCAGAGCACTGGAACAGGCTGCGTAGAGAGGTGTGGGAGTCTCCTTCAGTGGAAATATTCAAGACCTGTCTGGATGCCTATCTGTGTGATCTGTTGTAGGGAACTACTTCAGTAGGGAGTTGGCCTCAGTGATCCCTTCCAACCCCTGTGATTCTGTGATCTGTCCTTGTTGGTCCTTTTCAACTCAGGATATTCTATGATTCATGATTCCATGATTACAGGACAAGGGCAATATATTCAATCCTATCCCACTGCATGGTGAAGGCCTGAATTTCTGGCAGTTTTCAGGTATAAGATTCATTTTAACTTCCAAATGTGAAACTTCAAGTAACCTCAGATGTAAATCTCACTGGAAGGTAAGATTCTATACCAGCTTATGAATTTAAAATGACCATAAGAAAATTTTCCAGATGAATAACCAACCAATCAACAAACAGAAGTCAGGTTACTGGAGGCACCAGTCCTTCCAACAGTGCCTGCAGTTCATAGGTGAGTGTTAGCGTTGTGGCCAGAGAGTGAAACCACAAAAGGGGCTCTGTCTTCTGGAAAATTAACCCTAATTTGATAAATGTGGGCAAGTTAATGTTCCTTCGAGGGTCATAATTTCAGTCCTTCCTGACTGTTTTCTGGCTAATTTTTCAATTTCATTTTTAAAGCTTTTTGCTCATTTAGCCTTTTTTCCCTCTGTACCAACTTCCTGAAACTAAATCCAGCATCAACCCCAGCCCTGCAAACACTTCACCCACGCAACTCTATCCTTTCCTCATTGCCCCGAAGGGGACAGAGGCACTTTGGATGTCTCTTTCCTTTCCCTCTTGGGACAACCATGCTGCAGTACCTGATTGCAATGGGTATGCTCACTCAAAGCTGTAAGAAGTCCAGTTGTGCAGCTGGATGAAGGATTTCCCCCAGCCAGTCTGATCCAAGTAGTCCCCAGCACACCAAGGCAGCTGCTGGGCTCCTGAGTCAGCCCTGGATCCCTACTCAGCACCACCCATCACTCCAGGCATGTCAGTCTACTCCATGGTGTCAATCCAAACCCAGATAATTAATTAAAATTATTTAGCCTCACAATAAGTGAAGTATTACACTGTCCGTTGATTTAACTTGATTCAGTAACCAAAGTAAACAGCAGTTAATTGATTTGCTCAGGTTCACATCAGAAGTGTATGACAATGAGCTAAATGAGAAACGCGGCCTTCTGCTTCCCACCTCAGCACTTCATCCCCAGACTCCATCTATCCCTACCACATTCGTTCATATTTTTGAAAAGGAAAGATCTACCGGAGGAAAACCACCACATATCGTTGAGTTATTTAGTCTGCAGGTTGAAACGTGCTCTTCATATTCATATTAATGAGCTGCTTCTCATGAGGCAACCCATTAAATTTAATAGGAGAGCTAACATAAACCTCACATGAAATGAAATAGTTGCAGTTACATTTACATTTCCTTCAACGGGGTACTTTGCATTCCCGTGTTATGAACAGGCTTGTACATTTTATTTAAGGATAAACAGGTTTAATGACTCTTTTGAGCTGTTTTGCCACATTTTTCTTCTTTCCCAGCTGAATACCAAGCTAACATCCTCAGCTGACCACTGGCCACAGAAACCCACCTGTTTATGTGGGAGGTATCTGGAATTGTTTCTCGCTGTAGTTTTTCAACATTTTACAATACTTCTCTTTAATTAAAACTGAGTTTCTGTTTGGGACAGTGATGAACAAAGAATCCATTGAAAATATTTACTTCAGTGTTTGCTTGGAGTTGACCTGGGGCTCAGGCACCCACTGATATTCCCTTCCCCAGAGATACACAGTGTTGTTTCAAAGCATTGTATGAAAACCCAAGCTCTGTGGCATACAGATGATTTCCTCCCTACCTGCTGCTTCAGAAACTTCATTTTTGTCAACAAAGTGTAGTGATTATTACCTTTTCATCATGCTTTTAAAATGTCAGTGAAGATCGCCTACAGCCAAATTGCCTTTCCAAGCAAAATTTAGCACAATGCATGGTGAAGCAACACTCCATATGAAATCCTCAGGTCACCTACCTGGCAGCAGAAATTTTCCAGGACCCTTTCTCACACCCATCAGAGCAATATTAAATTTCAAAATGCCAGCGCAGACAAACTACTAGAATTGACTCCTGACCTGCAGGCTCCCCACCCTACATTCAGATGGAAGAACCCTACTGTTGTCTAGGATACTTTTACATATATATACTTACAATATATAAAAAATATACAGTACTTTTGCCATACAACCTGTTGCCATTTTTTTTATTTTATTTTATTTTACCCTAATCTCCAGTTCTTTGGCCAGTTCTTAGTTCTCCACCAAGAAGACAACCTGGTGATGTTGCTCAGAGCTTCCGACGCTCCCAAACAGAACATCAGAGCGGTACATTGGGCCACGTTTGTTAATCACAACCACCTCTGGACAACATTCTTTGCAGATGGCAAACATCATTATGTGCAGTAGGCTGACAAAAACACAGCAATTAAGACTGCATGGTGAGGGTGAAGTGGAGCTGAAGTCATGTGGCTCTCCTCCAAACGCTAAGAATTAAAATAAATGTTCGGTTGAACAGGAAGAAAGCTATAACTAGGAAACCACTGCTTTATTCTCTTTTTAATTTTCCTGCCATCATTAGAGAGACATTGTTTCACAGTTGTTTTAGTTTTCCTGCTGCAGGATCAAATGTCTCCCAGCCTATTTCATTTCCATTCCAGTGACCGTGCCTGGTGTCATGGTTGGGCACCTGGAGCCCATGCTCTACCAGCTGGCTCTTGCCCTCCTGCTAGCCACACCTGAAGGCCTTCTAAGCAAAATAAAGATCATCATTTTTACATGGTGTTTTTCGCTATCTGTTCCATGAATATATTTACTTAGTCATACTAATACTTGCATATCTTGTTGTAAAAATCTGTCTCAAAGAAGCAAGAGAAATCAGATCAGAATTTAGAAAATGAGACCACCCCCAAGCTCGTTCAGACCCAAACACTGGAAGGAGTTGCTGGCCATTCAAAAGCCAACAGCTAAGGAGAGGGCTGCCTGAGCAACACAGGAACAGGGAAGAACTAAGAAAGCAGCGGAGGGGCTGCTACTCCAGAACAGAAGGGGAAATCACTGCCTCAGAGATTCGCAACAGATCTGCTAGAAATATTTTAATGCTGTTCACATCAAAGCATCCGGTGCTCAGAACAGGTGGCTTACAAACCTTTTTTTTCTCTCATAATTTCCTTAAGAAAGCCAACGTATTTATCTTTCAAACTTGTGCAAATTACAAAGAGAAAATAAAACGAGTAGGAAAAGTGTTTACTGGAAGAGTTACAGTCTTGAGGAATATTCTCCAAGGGAAATGAATGCTTAATTAAACATACAAGGCAGCACTCAGCCAATCAGGGACTGCTCCAAAGTCCTGCCGGCTGCTTCCTGCCACGCACTGCCTTGCCATATCCCACAGGGACTTGTTTGCTTTGGGAGATGCACACTTCCATGGATTGAGGAGTTAAAGCGCAGAGAGGTGAGGTAACAGTTAAAGTCATGCAACGCACTCTACTGAGATATCCTTTCCATAGTATCTCCCAGTTTCTTGTCGAAGACAGGAATAAATTAAATCCAACTGCACAGGGATGCTTTATCTGCATTCAACAATACTACTGTTGACGCTGATCATGTGGAAAAGCGATGATTGTTTTCTTCAGGTTGTCTGTGAACGTGCGGAATGGAACCAGTAACACGGACCGATGAAATATTGGATGCTTTTGTAAACTCAAGAATGGAATTAGCAAATTGATTAATGAAAACTTATTTGGGTGTGGAATTGTTCCCGTTGGAGTGAGCGCTCTTTATTCAACCTTTCAATGTCAGTTATCATTTTTAAGACAGCTTGACCTGGAAGCATACAGTTAAAATTGTGGTGACTGTTAATGACAGTTTTATTGGACACTATGCTTATAGTTCACATTTTGAGGTCTGTATGTAATTGATCTTTCTACCCTACATGAGAAACACTGCAATAAGTTGGTTGCAGCACCACATTATAGATATAGAGAAATAATAATGATGTCACCTTGAGATTCAAAGATCGTGGAATAGTAATAGTCTCCTAGCTCATTCTCCCAACTGTGATGACCTCTCCAGTACTAAATCTTAACAGTCTCAGCATTATTTTTGAATTATTCATGCTAGCCTTTTCCCTCACTACAAAATCAAGGAAAATGAATGCATCATGCTCTGTCAGCTCCACAGGTATTTTGGTAAAAATATAAAATGTTATTTGGTTTCAAAAAAATCTGTGCAGCAATACAGGTCACTTGCTAGCCTGAACAAAAACAAAAATTCATATGCAGAAGACATGGGACACATTCATTGTAAGTCCGAAGGAGGCATTTAGAATCACTGGAAGTTCTGAAACCTGCGTTTTGATTAATTGCATCTTCATCTGTAGAAATAAAACAAGAATTAAGCAAGCGTCAATGCACAGAGATCATTTTTCAGCTGCTTTGATGGTGCCATCATTTCGGGGAGTGAGCAGGATGACAAAACGTGGAGCATTACAGATGACGAGCAGAGATCCACTTTTTTAACAGCTGAAATTAGTGGGGCTGCTCGGGTCAGGCAGTAAAGAAAACTGAATTGCAGCTGCAGCGGGATGAGCTGAAGACAACTCGTCTGTTCCTAAAGGCAGCAGGTTGATAACTCTTCTAGTTTATCAAACCCGGATAATAAGAGAGAGCTACAGTTTTATTCCAGTGATGGATCTCATAAAAAGTGCACATGGGAATAAAATAAAATGCATGTAAATGTAAACTCAAGCAGGTATCCTGATTCATCTGTAGCTGGTGACCTTTAAGTTCATGATGAAAAACAAATGTCAAGCTTTCAAAAGACAGGAGTAGCCCTGGTTTTGCTGGGGATTTTGTATGCTATCGCACAGACTGTATTAATTTAGTCTGGCATCAATAACCTTGAAATCAGGATTTTGCACTAAAAATCTAGTTTTATGTTTATTCAGAAAGCAAAGATAAAAGGCGACTTTATTTTAAGGGACCCTCCAGTGGCTACAGGGCAAACGTGATGTAACATTACTGATTTTGCCTACCTTGCTATTCAGTGCTAGCTCCCATGGCAACAGATTTGATATGAATACAAAGAACGTGATGAAGATCTCCCTTTATTTTGCACAGAGTTTAATTATGGAACAGCCTCTTGTCTGCAGAGTTCTCCGGCGTTCCCGACACAACTAACACCCCTGGAAACCCCTGGGCACAGCCACGGGTCCATGGGCTGGCCAGACAGGAGGACCCCACACACCTGCTTTTCAAAGTAGCAAAGATGCAGTGTGTTCACACCGACACAAAGTATGTTGACAGGGGAATATCACGTAATTGCTGAAGAAACAACATATAATCAATTAATCACTCCTCTAACAAAAAAGTGCTTTTGTGCTACCATTCCCTCCTCAATTAGCTGATAAGCTGAAAGACAGTCACTCCAAACATTTCACCTAAACACAGAAAGGAGAATAAAACATTTAATTTTTTTTTTTTTGTCTATCTTTTTGTAACTATGCTGAAAGACTTACCAGTTTTCTCCCTACCCTCTTTGTTCCAGCATATAAAAGAACACTCTTACTGTGATGAATTTCATGCCATATTCTTAAAGAAATGAAAAACCACCCACATGTCAAAAAGAACAACAAAAGCATTTAAAAAAAATCACTGCTTTTAATCTAATTGAACATCAGCCAGGACTGCCCCTGCTGCAATTGTAGTGCTGTTAACACGCATAGCAAAGTGTCCCAGCAGGTGAAAGAAAAATATTACCGACCTACGGGTAGTCACAGTTAAACCTAGCGATAGCAAAGGAGAGAAGACAATTAGGATGCACACCTTCCCTCGGTGTGGCAACTTTGTCACTGCAAACTAAGTCAATTACAATTACAAATAACCACTTTTTTTCTCTTTGTCCGTAATTCATGGCTATTGAAATCCAATGGAGCTTTGCCATTGACTTCATTGAGAAGGGAATTATTCCCTTCCTTCGGCTATTTACATGCATTTTCTACTCCAAGCAATGGGTTTTGATCACTTGATAGCGGCAGCCACTAGATTTATGCCATTCATTCTGCACAGAATAATTCCATATTTAAACACTATGCCAAAAACATATTCTATTTTTTCAAACTCTTATGTATTCATTTGATGTTTTGCTAAAAATGTAAGAATTCCTGATGGAAGGAAAGAGCCATGCCTTTCTGCCACTGCCACTAGAATTTCTGGGTGCATGGACATGCAATATCTTTTGAAACTATCCAGTGTTGGCTTATAACAATGGCAGTCATTCCACCAGCGTGTTGAGTTTTCCTGTTCTGGCAGCCCATGGACACAAAACAGAATCTTATCTCATGGAAAGAGCAAATGCTGAGTTTGGGCCCAGCGTGTCCATGCCAAGATACCAACAAAGAGGCAGCTTGTGCAGGACAGATATCAGAGGGCAGGACCAGCCCAGCAGGGGCACCATGGGGTGGGCTCCAGACACCAATGGCACTTTTCATCCCTGGCTTTGGGTTCCAATAAGTGGAGTTATGGCCCTGCTGATCAGAAGCGATCTCAACGTGTAATGTACAGCCTCCTACTGAATGGTGACAGCTGACACTCAGCTTGGAAAAGTGCAGTGTAATGTACCTCGAGAAAAATAACCTCAAAGGTACTCAGGGAAATCTGTAGAGTAGTAAAAGCAAAAGGAATTGAAGAGTGGCAATAGCAGAGTGCATGTGGGTTCCTGCTGAAACAAGAGCTGCTCATGGCCTCATGAAGGAGCAGCTGGCACATGGCACGCCAGAAACTGTGCACCTCCTTCCTAGCGTCAAATCCTTAATTACGGGCAGGACTATGTGCATGAGAACATAGAAAAACTCAGCTCCTCACTCTTGGTTATTAAGCTCAAGTACAGCATTGCAGAGAGTATACTCAGCTCGTTTTAAATTCCTTTCCCTTTAATTTCATAACTATGCCTCTATTTTAGGCTCTTGATATAAAACTCAACAAATATTTGTGGGTAATTCCTGGACCTCTGCTTAGCCTTGTAAGCCCAGAGGAATATACAGCAGTAGGCCTAGATCCCATTTTTAGCCTCCAATTTCTATTTTAACACAGAACTTCAACTGATTTGTTAAAATAAAGGCATATAAGCGCCATTGTGGATGTGAGCCATAGTAACCCTGTTGCTTAAATCTCCTGTTAATCTTTCTTAACAAGTTTATCTCTCCCAAGATGTGATTGTTATTGTTCCTTTTTCAAGGGTGCATATATATCTTTGTGCACATGGGATGCCTAAGAAAACTTAGAAGTGCTTCATTCAGATCAAAAAGCATCACAGAGAAATGCATTATGCACCAAACAAAACAAAACAAAACAAAACAACCAATCTACCAACCAACCAAAAACAACCAATCAACGTACAAACAAACAAAGCAACAGAAAAAAGGGTGAACTCTTTGTTCTGGTGAAGTCAATTTTAAGTCATCCCAATAACTCAAGACTGCAGTACAAGATTTTGTGTTGTTCTCCAAATTCTGACCACGTTTTACCCTCTATCTGCCACTACGGCTTCTCACATTTCATTGCTATTTGGGTCTTTTGCCCGCTGCAATGAAACATATGTTTTTGGATTATTCCTTTCATAAAATTGAATATTTTCAAATGAGATTTCATTTTGTTCCTCTACGCCCACACTTTTAAAGTGAGTAGAGACTGGGATTTTTCTTAACGCAGAATATATATACATATTATTTTATACGAGACACAGTGATGATTTTATTCCAGCATAAATGTCATTCCCACATAGTAATTTCATTTGGACTGGTGGAAGTGACTTTTTGTAGGTGTTTGCACCTAATATTAATGTTAAAACTTAGAACATTTCATGGAAGGATAATGACAGAGCCAATTAACTGGCACTGCAGGATTTACTAGTTTCCACTGGAAATACCCAGTCCCTCCTACTGCTGCCATACAGCCAGCTAATGTTATGGAACAAAATAGTGCCTGTTGCTTTTTTTTTTTTTTTTTTTTTTTTAATTTGAAAATGCCTAGAAATATGCCTGAGAAAGTGAAGAAACATGATGACGGTTTCCCCTTAACTATTTACCTCTGAGTGCTGTCAGATAAATGCCATCAGTATCTGAGGTCAGCTTCATTTTGAATAGCGCTGCGCATTCCTGAACTCCTTCCCAAGTCTTAGGAAGGCAAAGGGAGAAAAACAAATAGCAGATGTGGGAATTGGGAAAAGGAAATGGTCATTTTTCCAGCATGGGTCATGGAGAATAGATTAGTAAGTCCAGGATAGTTTAAACATGCTGGCACACACAAGAGATGCTGGCCTTTGCCCAGTACAAACAGTGCCAAATTCGTGAGAGTATGGAGCTTTGTGCATGAGGCTGATCACATGCTGCCAATTTCGAGTGGTTATCCACATGCCATTTAAATGCCCTTGGCTTCCATCCACATGACTTCAGCATTTCCTGATGGCACTTGGGCTGCAGCAGCAGCAGCCCCAGCTCTGGGGCAGGGATGGATGGACGGCTCCGGCCGCTGCACACCTCCCGCACTGCTGCTCCTGCCCTGAGCACGGCATGGCTGGCACCAGGGCTCAGCTTCGGGGCTATAGCCTGGCTCTCCTCTGTAGTTACAGGCAGCCCTGCTCACGGGCTGATGGCACGGAACCCAGCTTGGGAGAGCAAGGGAATGCTGTAAAGCATTGGGTGAATTCTGGGTAGAGACCTGATTTTATTTTTATGTTCTATTGATACGGCAGCATGTGATGCCACTTTAGCTTGTGATAAATCTAGGGGATAATAATGTAGTTCAGTAACTGTGAACTGAGCAGGAATAGTAATTACTCCACAATACCCTGTTGGACCAGAACAATGCTGGAGCCACATTCCTAACGAGGACAGGCACGGCCGTGGAAGGGAAAACACAGCACTGGACATATGAAAAGTGGCCTAGCAGAGACTACCCGGGCACCACACGGCGAACGAGATGTCATCAATTGCATCCCACAGCTCAGGATGTTATTCTTGTGCAGGCCGCAATCAATTATGTCTGTACAAAATGACTCCACTCACTTTTTTGGGTCTCCGGGAAAATCTTTGCTTAAATTGAAGATGGTTTTCTAACAGGCTCTGCTCTTTACCCAATTTTCCAGCTGAGTTGACTGAGGCACAGGCAGGTCAAAAGGCTCACCCAAGGTCGGGGAGTGAATCAATGAGTTGGGCCAGATTAGATCTCAGCCTGTTCTTCGCATTTCATCCTTTGCTGTTACTGTCAGATCACCATTAGAACCAGGTTAACAAAAATGTCACGGATGTGCTTAAAAAACATATGTTTTTAAACTTGTTATCCCAATAAGAATTAAGTTCTTTAGATAGCACATCGTAAAAGATTGGGTTCTAAGAGGTTAGGTCTTTAGTGCAAGGGATTCGAGACCCAGGACAATATAAAATCACCAGCAGGAGAAACATGGTTACTACTATTCAAAAGTAATAAAAATGAAGAAAAGTAAAATTCACTGATCAAAAACGGAAGTCCTCACACAGTCCAAGTCCTGCCTGACTTTAACTGTATTTTGCCTTGGGAAAAGGCTCCAGATCTGGCTATAAATTAGTACGCTGATCCCATGGCAGGAATTGTGCATTATTTACTCATTCCCTGACACATGCTGTAGAATTCAAGTGGCAGTTAAACAAAAATGGTCCCTCATCCAAACCTGAAGGAATTGGGCATTTTGAGAGTAATGCTGGCCTACCCCTTCCAACCACCAATTGTGCAATTTGGCATGAACTGACCAAAAAGAGCCCATTTCCCCTCACGGGACTCATGTGTTTCTGGATGTTAGGCACAGAAAGACACTCAAAGTGCCGTGTTTTCAGATGAATTCCTTCCCCAGGAGGGCATCGGGGAAAAAGGGAGAGGCTCCCCATGGACGTGGTACCATTGCTGTCCTTTTGTACAGCAACCATTACATAAATAAAACAAGCTCATTGAATTATGTTCTTTTTTGCTATGTTCACTTTTATGCCATTGCTTGTGCTGGGCCTTTTGCTTCGCAGGCAATGGGAAAAGATCGCTCTGGAAAGTCTTGCCAGGATGATTTACCCTGCTTGGGATGGTGGCAGGCTCCTGGAACTCTTGGCACAGGCCAGCAATAAGGAAGCTGCATCTCATCGGTTCTCATCTGCAGATCAAAGCGGCTCGGTGGCAACATGAAAAGACTGTATTTAAAAACTGACAGGATGCCCTTAAAAAAATAAAAGAGCAAGCTTAAAGATTCTGGGAAGAATGCATTCTCAGTTTCAAGGAAAATAAAAGAACATTTGAAAAGCAGTATTAAAAATATCCTTAGACTCGGGAGAAACATTTGTATTTGTCCAGTGCTGAAACAATACACTGATCTAAATGTTCTCTACTGCATGTTCCATGTCAGCATGAAACTATTTACACATTATGCTATGTTGAACGATGCCGCTTTTTCTCTGGCACTTCTATAAAGGCTGGCTAAAGCTCAGAACAGCCAGTAGATGACAGTGCTTTGATGGAGGCAGCCCGAGAGCAGAGCAAAATTTAGGAACTATTAAACGAATACAGGACACAGCACAGTCGCACGTTAGCTCTCACTCCTGGTACCTTACAGTGCTATCAGAAAAGCAATATTATATGTCTCTTTTGACTAGCACACCCCCTCTCTTACTCTGCAGCAGCTCTGCTGCTGCCTTTGCCCACATCTCATTTATGTCAACTGGGAGCTCAAGGAGGCTTCAGCGCATGCCTGACCTTTCCAGGATGTGCTTTTTTTCCTTCACCATCTAGGGACCTGCTTACGCCAGAAAGCTGCCGCAGGTTAACTTGAAATTATTTCATCTTAAGGTGCTTAATATCACAAACATTTTCTTTCTCCTGTTGCAGGTCAGCTGGTATTTTAATGTGTACTATTAAGCCGATTTAGGAAGCTGAACATGGAATAGATTTGCCTCTGTCAATGTACATGTGGAAGCAGAGCCCTTAGTTGCATACCGTTGCTGGACCGTATCTGTCTCCTAGTGAGTACCTGAGCAACCTGAATTCATCTTCAAAGCAGCATTTCCCTTAAAGAAAGTCATTTTCTCAGCACTCTGGGACACCAGGCAATAAGGAAAATACGCACCATTCTGCTGTCTCTCCGACATATAAAGGTTGGTTTTGTCACACTGCAGTCCACGACAGAGCCAGAATCTTCCATGTACACATGTTCACAATACATAAATGACAAAACAACCCACGCACTGCATACTTTTCGCTTGTCTGTGGCCTTCCTGGATTTTCCGTGGCATTCAGTATGCTCCCCAAAACCAAAGGATGAGCATCGTTATTGCTGACACGTGCACATCTCTCTTTTCTTGCACCATACAGCTAACCTGAAGTTTATGCTTTTGTAGGGAGGGAAAAAAAGAAAAAAAAAAAAGAAAAAAAAAGCACTTTAATCTGAGAACAGCAATTCCTTTCTCATAACATTGATCTTTTGTGATCCGCTGACACAACATCGAGCCCAGTGAAATCAGTGGCTTCAAAACACGTTTTACACAGTCAGAAATTCAGTAGAGCACACGGAAGATGCGAGCAGACCTGGTGTGTGCCCTGCACCCACTTTTCTGACGGAGTTGCTGCCACCCATTGCTGCTTCCCAGCTGCTAACACATGCAGGCAGGCCAGGGGAACCGGATTCCTTTAGCATGGACTCTGCAACCCAAGAGATACATTTCTACCTGCAGAGAGCAATTTGATATTAACAGCTTTGGCTGTTCGTTGGCAGCTACGTGATGAGGTTCGCTAGCATTCTGAAGATACACAAGGCTGGAGTTATGCACACAGATTATAAAACCACACAGAAGTCATGCATTTTACAAAGACAAACTCCCTAAAGTGTCACACTGTATTTTAGCATTCGAACTTACGGAGATTCGGTAAAAGAATCCTGCTTCTCTGCAATGGATCTTAAGCTCTGCAACCTCCAACACACGCATATATCATCACTGACTTCCAAAAGAGTACTGTTGGCTTGAGGGACAGAGGTGTACCTCCTATAATGGTATATACTACATTCTGCAGCAACCTTTCTTCTCATATTTCAGAGTTGAAAAAGGCCTGTCAGAAAGGGGCTATTATGAAAGGGAATTTGAAGACATTCATAAACATCTAGACAGAAAATTGCATTTTCAATATGAGAACCTCAATAGTTAAGGCTACATTTGGGAGATCACTATGGCCCTCTTATTTTCTGCTTACGCTGTCAAAGTTTGAATTCATGTTGGGTTTTTGAGCAATTCAAACAAAGGATACTTTCATAAACATCCATTTCATAAACTACAGCATATCTAATTCTTTGGGTTCTGAAGGCTGAGCTGAATGTAGTGTTTGTAGTCTACTGAGAATATGTCTGGAAAACATAAAACAATCTGCTAGGTAAGTTACAAAGCTGTTGACATAGGGAATGAAAATGGAAATTCTGTAGTAGTCTCTTACATGCCCAGTTTTACACCGTACCTTGCCTGATGTTAGCTGATTGGTGCAGTATATCTTGATGTTAGTACCCCATTTCAGAAATGTTCTGACATTATCTATTTGGCAGTTTGAAAAATAGTATCAAACTCCCAATGCATTTGAGCGCACGCTTCAACACAACAATCATAATATCCATTTCCATTGATGCAAGAGGCAGGTCAGTACCAACTTCAAGTGGATTCATTTCAAAGACTACAGTACACGATTTTACAGCACACACACACACACACGCCTACACATGCCAACACAGCTTGGCTAGAGAGACCAAAAGGAATTAACCTGATTTAATTTCCAGTGCCTCCCGGTAAACATGCAGGTTCATATGGGAGCAACTCTGTCCCTACAAAGTAATTGATGCAGCGAGTTCTGTGAATGCAATGGCACAGATAATTGCTGGCAACCTCACCTACCCGTGGCACAGGAAGGGACGTGAGGAGGAATCTTCATTCACGGCAAAGAATTATTAAGAACATTTTTCAGACTGTTCACGATGATTGCAAAGATGGGCATATCTCTAAACAGGATACATAGCCTGACCACGTGGAGGACATGTTCTATTGCAAATATGTTTAATATATCAATAGGAAAAAATACGTGCTGTAAATTTTGCTGTAATAATTATTGGAAATGCCTGAGCCTCGCTGGAATTTGGCAACAGATGTGAAAGCTCCATTAAATATAAGACTCCAGACACACTTAATTTAACAGAAAATTTATCAGTGGCCTTATTGACCAAAAATTTCTCTTATTTAACATTTATAAGCCTTTTTGCCACACAGGTTCTCTGCAGCACAACAGATAAAGGATCTACTGCTTAGCTTCACCAGTATCATCACAGCATTTTCCAGCAACTTCTGGAATAAGGCAACCAGGAGATAACAAAACCAGCCAACGTAGGGTATATGAAACACCCTAACTTTTTATGGTTCTGCCTGAAAGAAAATGAAGCCAATCTCTGCTAATATCCCTTTCATTTGCATGGTTTGCTAGTAAGATTTCCCTAAAGGCATTAGTGGCTGGCAAACAACTCCCAGCACCTTGATTACAGGAAATCATATTTCTCCCAGTGCCAAGCTTCTTCATAACTACTGAAAATGGTTTGCCTACTAAAATACATTTTCTTAACTTACCAGTAATTCTCCACTTCAAACTAACCAATTTCCTTCCTCTCCCAGCGCAGGAACTAGTTGTATTCCCACTCAATATATCCGGATTTCTAGCTTACTTTTCATGTTGTGTTATTTTAGAGCTGGGTCTGTGCTTTCAGGCTGGAAATAGGCTTGGATCACAATTTGGGGGAAGAGGGAGACAAGAAGCTGCATTAGCAGTGGCTACGAACTAACTGAATGACAGTGGGGATTTAAAAGTCTCAGACTTTTATCTGAACTCCCTGAAATTTCAGGAACTGTGGAAACGCACTGCGCAGCCATGGACATCCCGATTTATTTTGTATTTTTTGCAAGGAAGATAGATTTATTTGTTGCAAGGAATTCTTTTATTCAAGAAGAAGGTTCTGTAATTATCTCAGTTGCTGCAGGAAATGATCTGCTATCACCAGTGGTTCTTTCAGGTCTCCGTACTTGGCCACAAAGAGTCCTTCAAATGCTCAGCCTGCTCCTACCCAGACTGAAGAATAAGCCCCACAAAGTCACACCTCTTCTATCATAACCCTTAGCCCTCATTTCTCATTCTCCATGAAAAACCCAGAATTCATATCCCACATCATCAACATTTAACTCTTTTCAGAGTTCCCAGAAACACTTGCCCACTCACACACGTGCTCTACTTACAGCAACCCAGGCGTCCACATCTCAGCATTTCAGACCAATTAAAACACAAACTCTCATCATATGCTGCAAACAAAAGTCAGGGAGAAGATATGATTTCTATTACTAAAACCTATTCTGAAACCAGATTCAGCATGCTTTTTGCACACACACACTTACATTTGCAGGACACATCCCTGCTGCTGGGAAAATGCAAGCATCACAGCAAACAAAAATCACAGAGTTTCTGGTTCTGTTCGGCCTTTATGTTTCTCCTGGCAATTACAAAAGCGAAAAGCGACACTTATTTACTCACTGAAGTGAAATCACACAAAGGTGCATTACTGCACTTATTCACAGATGAGGAGGTTCAAGCCGGGAGGTCACGAGCACAGTGATCCAGGCAAGATTCAGACTCAGTAAGGCACAGACACACAGAGGCAGAAATATATGAAGCTTTTGTTCCAATCGGACTATTTCCTCTGGGGGAAAATTCAAGAACTACGAATGAGGTCCAAAGTGCCAGTGGTTTTCAACAGGACGTCTTCCCTGAGCCTCCCCCTGGCTGTACATCCCTCTAACAGGAGGGCAGTTGCAGCACCAGTGCCCAAGTCCCTACTCCAGCAGGTGCTGCAGAAGGTGGATGCTTCCAGAGGCTGCTCCTTAAGGAGGAATTGAATCCAGACACGAGCATTTTCTCATCTTGAGGCCTTTAATAAAATCTCCTTTCTTAAAATTTTCCATTCCATCTCAGAACATTTCCTCACCCTGAAGTTTTTGTAATCAGAGCTTTGGTTTACTTAGAAGAAAATTCACATGGTGACCAGAAGGGCTTTGTGAACTTAACTGCAGACAAAGGTGGGTTAATTTGGGAAAACATTTTTTTATACCTGAACACAACATCTTAAATGAATGGTATCTCATATTCAGCAAACTTATTAACAAATCATGGAAGAATCCCAGAGATAATGCCTTGAAAGAAGAATAGAGTTGGGACAGGAGGAGGCACGAATGTTTATGAGGGTGGATGGTGACAGGACAAGGGGGAACGGTTTGAAACTGAGACAGGGGAGGTTTAGGTTGGATATGAGGAGGAAGTTTTTCAGCCAGAGGGCAGTGAGGCACTGGCACAGGTTGCCCAAGGAGGCTGTGGGTGCCCCATCCCTGCAGGCATCCAAGGCCAGGCTGGATGTGGCTCTGGGCAGCCTGGGCTGCTGGTTGGTGACCTGCACACAGCAGGGGGTTGGGGCTGGGTGAGCGCTGTGGGCCTTTGCAGCCCAGGCCATTCTATGGTTCTGTGACTCCGTGATTCTATGATACGACAAGATTCAAAAAACACGTTAGAAATCTTTTGTCTTCTTACAATATCGGTGTTATGAAACACGCCCCATAAGCTTTAGTATTAGGGAACTGGATGTGTCATGCTGAAGTTGGAGACCCCTAGCAAGAAAATTAACAGCCAGTGGCACTTACAGATAATTTAAGAAGGAAGCCTGGCACGATATACCAAGTAAAGCAGTAGGAACAGGCCAGAATCTACAGAAAAAGGGGGTTTATATCTTCTACTGACACTCTTGTCATTGGCCTGCGATACATCTAATTAGAAATAGTCTTCCCAGCCATTTCCTATCATTAAAGGACAGACTAAGAGGGAATTCACAAGTTCAGTGGTTGGACTTATACCGGTAAAATGATAAAGATTAAAATCTGGCCAGCTGAGGGATTAGAGGAGATTTGAATAAGATGTTTGTAATTCTTGGGGCAGAGTGCAAAGTGCTCAGGAGTACCCTTCTTACATCACCTGCTAACAGAAGAACATGACACTTTGATTAGGTTAGAGCACAGTGAGGTTTGAATTCCTACCCTTCTTTGTGCTGCAAACAGACAAGTTGTGGACTCACTGCCAAACCCCCAAATGCTTGGTTTTAAGAGGGTCCAGACATTATACATTCCCTATTCAAACCTGTTATAATGCAAACTAAAATCATATTAAAGATAATCAATTTTCATGCTTCAGGCAATAAGGAGATCAGCCTGGGAGGGGAGTTAGAAAAGATTTATATGTATTTTCTGGAGGTTTCCACATAAAGTTTCAGGAAGTGGCTACTTTTCAGAAACGCACGGAGTGATTTCATTCACTTTAGCACCGTTTCCCTTTAATCTGGCATTACAATATTTTCAAAGTAAAATAAGTTCATTTTTAAGAGATAAGATACCAGACTGAAATTTCCGAAGCACTTAAAATTGTAAACATTCACTAACACCTGGAAGGAATTAATGAACCTCACGCCGTTAATTGAAGCTCATGCAGATATCCTGCTTTACCCTTTCTCCTGTCACTCGCTTCTCACCAGGTAGGTGCCAGCACAATCTGACTCACTCCACCTGACCCAACCCCAGAAGTAGAGAATACGTCAGGGACACAATTTCAGGCATTAAGCAGCTATATACACCTCCCATCATGGCTCAGATATACAGAGCAGAGGTGAAGGGACTTTAGGTCTACACACATCTCCTATGTGGATGTGCCCGAGAATCTCCTATATGTTTTAAGATTGCATAAATCTGTAAGTATTTAATTATGCAGTGACATTACGTATTCATAGTCTACTGGGAAGCAGTCCTTCAGGGAATTCAGTGCTAATTAAGTTTTCTCTTCGAGCAGTGCTGTTGTCAGTGCTAACAACTGCCATGCCCATGTCGGTCAATAGGCTGCTCCTCCTCAACTGGAAGAGCACAGACTGACCTGAAGAGCTCATCTTTACGCTGGCATCCTGAAGGCAAAGAAATGACAACTGTTATAGCAAGGAGGATCGCTGAAACCGACTTTGAGAATGGTTGGCTTACAAACCTCCACACTGCTTCCTTTTAATCACAATGCCAGATTGTAAAACATCTGGGGAAAAAAAAAAAAAAAAAAAGAAAAGAAAGGATCCAAGTTTAAGAAGTTTGATATTTGCATTCTAAAATAATAACTATCCCTTGGGTATCCCATCCAGCCCACAGTTTACTGACGTGAAGAGATTGTTCATTTAGAGATGAGGCTGTCTTCACATAAGCCACTGCACTTGTATGGGGCACACCACGGCAATACTTTTTCATTTACTGTTAATCCGACCTTCATTAAAGATGCTGGAAAGCTTCATTTTCTCCTGACAGCATACAGCACTGCTTATGTAGTAAGTCTGAGTAATCTGTTCACTAGCAAAGGTTACTGTAAAGGTAACAGAAATTAATTTTGAATGCTTAAAAAATCAGAAAATATGAATATGTTTGTAAGTTATCACAAAGATGGAAGAGCTTTTCCTGCATTTCTCCTTAACCGAAATATTGTTTCTCTGCCTCTTAAAGGCATTGAGAAACTGCTCATATAAAGATATTTGAATTTATTTTTCTTAAATTAAAATAACTGCAATTTATCCTTCACCAATCACAAGGATCACTTCTATCTTGCTCTAAATCACAGAATCACAGAACGGCCTGGGTTGCAAAGGCCCACAGCGCTCACCCAGCCCCAACCCCCTGCTGTGTGCAGGTCACCAACCAGCAGCCCAGGCTGCCCAGAGCCACATCCAGCCTGGCCTTGGATGCCTGCAGGGATGGGGCACCCACAGCCTCCTTGGGCAACCTGTGCCAGTGCCTCACCGCCCTCTGGCTGAAAAACTTCCTAATATCGAAATGGCTATGTGCATAAGTCACAGTTAACAGGATGGGGTGGAAACACTGTACACTTCTACTCTGAGTTGTGCAGACATTTTTGGCCAACACCTTGCTTATGTAGATGTCAAAGATGGAAGAACAGGCTGCTCAATGTCCCCTGCTCTCAACTGCCCTCTTCTAAGCCTGCCCCAGGTGCAACTATTCCAAAGCTATCTTCAATTGCGTTGGAGAAACTTCTGCATTTTGGAGCAAACTTTGTCATTTTTCAGAGCCACATTTAACACACAGGCACTCACTCAGTGCTGTTTTATTTGCAGCACTCACTTCCTGTGGAGAAAAAAAAAAAATAGATTGCCAGGGTTCTGTGATGACTTTTTAAAGCCGCTCTGTTATTTCCCACGTGGATTCCTCCACTTTTCCATTCTGTGATAACTTCTGCATCCTACAGCACCGCTATAAACATTTTTTTGCTGATGTAACTCAGGTGCAAGTTTCAGACAGCAAGAAAAATCTGTAGGCGGAAAACGAGAGTTGCAAACCTGAGCAGCGCTCCTTTGGTGAAGCGAAACAAAGCTCCACGTGCTGTCCTTTACAAGTTGGGTTTGCAGAACTCCTAAACCCGCAAACTGAGCGGGGCGGCCGGCTGCTCGCCTGCACACCGGCACCGAGCAAAGGCCAGGCGCAGGTAATGCTTTAAACGGCGAACTCGGCCGCGCAGCAAATCTCGTGCTCAGCTCCCAGCTCGCTGCAGCAGCCAGATCTTTTCGGGCCCCGTGGGGTTGTGGGGAATGTTTACAAAGAGACCGGCTTTGGGAGCAGCTGAGCGCGGAGGCGATCAGCGCCCACCAGGGTCGGGCTCGCAAGGTGACGCCGCTCCGCCTCAGCCGCCGCTCCGAGCCCCACTCGCGCTCCGCACGGCTGTGCGCGACCACGGCGCCCAGCCGACGGCGGCCTCATGGCGGTGGGAGGAGGAGCCGGGGCGGGCGGTGCTGCGTGCCGGGCTGGGAACGGGGCGGGGGGAGGGGGGGGGATCGGCGGTGCGGCCGGGGTCGGTGAGCGGTGGGAAGCGCTGCACGTGTCTGCGTTGCGAGTTCGGTATCCGTGTAAGTTGTGCGTGAGTGCAGTGAGCGAGGAGGACGGCTCGCTTCCTGCGTCCGCAGCCCTTCCTACTTGTAGCGTTTGGGGAGGAAACAGTGTGTTGGTGCGGAGGTTTGGCTTCTAGCGCGTTTGAGCTGAGATGCTGCGGTCTGGGGGCGGCTCTGGCCTCGCAGCCCTGCCAGTGTTGTAACACTGAGTCACAGAGCGGCTTCCCTGATCACGGGATGATCAGAGGGCTGCAGCACCTCCCCTACGAAGGCAGGCAGAGGGAGCTGGGCTTGTTCGGCCTGCAGAAAAGAAGGCTGGGCAGTGACCTACTTACAGCCTTCCAGGACCTAAAGGGAGCCTACAAACAGGAGGGGAATCAACTCGTTGTAAGGGCAGATAACAGCAGGACAAGGGGAAATGGTTTGAAGTTGAAGGAGGGAAGATTTAGGATGCACATCAGGGGGAAGTTCTTCACTGCGAGAGCGGTGAGGTGCTGGAACAGCTGCCCAGAGAGGCTGTGATGCCCCGTCCATCCCTGGAGGTGTTCAAGGCCAGGTTGGATGGGGCCCTGGGCAGCCTGGGCTGGTATCAGATGTGGAGGTTGGTGGCCCTGCCTGCAGCAGGGGGTTGGAGCTTCATGATCCTTGAGGTCCCTTCCAACCCGGGCCTTTCTGTGATTCTGTGTGTGATTCTGTGACCTGCCTCGGGGCTTTTCATCATCCCTGCGTGCACAGACACACAGCTTAAGGGAGCCATGATAGGCACAAGGCAGTTCCTGTGCTAGGATTACTTCTGTCTTGCATGCAGGCTGTCCTTCAGCTCAGGAAGGAGCTGTACCCGGCCTCCTGTACGTGGTTGCCCCTTTAGGAAAAGCTCCTGAGGGTTGAAGTTTGGGCTGCTGTGGCTGTGCGTGGTGCCATGAGCTGAAGGGTTGGTGACAGTGGGGCAGCCTCCCTTGGGGCTTTGTGTTAGTGCTTGTAGGCTTGGAACGTGAACGTAGGTAGGACAGTGCCTTGTTTTAAACCCAAGTTATTATGCCAGGTGTTCATTTTAGGGCAGGGTTCAAACAGGTCCATTTCTCCCATTTATGAAATCTTTAAAGTTCTTTGACACGCAGTTGACATCTACGATGCTTTCTGAAGCTTATTTTCTATGGAGCAAAGGCCCCTACATGTCCCTATGGCTCAGGCTACCTGTGTGTAATGAGGCACAGTTCTCAGGAGTTTGCCCAGTTGTTTGCGCTTTTGGAATGGTCTGTGAGTTTGTGTGGCAGAATTGGAGATGTCCAAGTCAAAAGTTTTGTTTGCTTTGGTTTTAAACAGAAGCACAGCGCATCTGGACAACTCCATCCAAAGCCTGAAGCTTCAGAGGAAATAAGATGTACCCATGTGAGGCTCGCAAGGTGGCTTTAGCAATTCCTATCTGCATTCTGATCCATGACAAGTTAATTACACCAATTACACCAGCAACTGAACAGAAGCTCTATAGGAAACTGTTGTAGTTATATTGCAACTTGTGTTACCGTGACTACTTTATCTCTTGATAACTCTGTAATTAACTTGTCACCACTGCTTAATGCTTAACGTATGTGGAGAATCAGTTAATGGCATCACTAAAGGAATGGTAGCCTGAAGGAGAAGCTCGTGCCCTTTGGGAAGGTTATCGGGGTTTCCCTGAATGGCTAATTCAAGGGCTTGTGGAGAAAAAGTATTAAGTTTGTTGCGTGGATAAGATGGAAAGGCTGTGCCGAAGAAATTCTGCTTCCAGTGACTTCAGTGATGGGAAACTTTATTAGAAGGAACAGTAGTGTAAAAAATCCAAAGGAGGGTATGTTGGAGTCATGGACAGCTGTTCTTGTAGTATTCTTTTCTATGGCAATGTGCAGGTTGGAATTTGGGGGAATGAGAAAAACTGATGAATTCAGCCTTGGTATTCCAGCTGCTCTACTTGGCCACGTCCTGAGCAACCAGTGCAAAATTTCCTTGTGAGCCCTGCCCTTCATCTCTGATGCAAGGGATGGAATTGTCATTTGAGGCCTCATTCCTGCCGTGATGGCCCTTGTGCCATATGTGGTGTAAGAGCTGAACCATTGACTTTGTGGGAGCAGGCTTCAGGTCCTGAGTTGTTGGGGCATTCTGTGGCGTTTACATCAACCTGAGGACATGGTGAGCTGTCTGCTGGGGATTCAGCTGACCTGAGCTGCGTTTCGTAATCACGCCAACGCTTCTCATTTCATATGCATCAAAAACAGTGTTACTAGCAGGAATAGGGAGGTAATTGTCCCCCTGTACTCTGCACTGGTGAGGCCGCACCTCGAGTATTGTGTTCAGTTTTGGGCCCCTCATTGCAAGAAAGACATTGAGGCCCTGGAACGTGTTCAGAGGAGGGCTACGAAGCTGGTGAGGGGCCTGGAGCACAGGCCTTATGAGGAGCGGCTGAAGGAGCTGGGATTGTTCAGCCTGGAGAAGAGGAGGCTCAGGGGAGACCTTATAGCACTCTATAACTTCCTGAAGGGAGGTTGTGGTGAGCTAGGAGTCGGCCTTTTCTCTCGTGTACACAGTGATAGAACTAGAGGCAATGGTTTCAAACTGCGCCAGGGGAGATTCAGGCTGGACATTAGGAAATATTACTTCTCGGAAAGGGTGGTCAGGCATTGGAATGCACTGCCCAAGGAGGTGGTGGAGTCACCGAACATGGATGTGTTCAAGAGACGTTTGGATGTTGTGTTGAGGGATAGGATTTAGCTGGGGAGTATTGGTGATGGTTGGACTGGATGATCTTTTAGGTCTTTTCCAACCTTGATGATTCTGTGATTCTGTGATATTTCACAGAACAATATGTTAAATTCTGAACGTGTGAAACTTCTAAGTACATCCTGAAGGCATTAGTCTTCGGCCTAACGCTTGTAAAGATTTCCTGCGTTGGAATAATTTCCTGTTTGTAACACTGGTGAAGTCAGCAAGTGCCTAACCTGGCCTGTATTACCCATTCCCCGAAGTTGACGAGTGGAGCCGAGCGCACATCCCACCAATAGCACGACTCGTAAAAGCAAGCACTTGTTAAATCTATTTGTTTTTATTATGGACATCGATCTGCCAGTCGCAATAATGCATTTATGGACATTTTTCTGCAAGCGCAGCGCTGGTGGCAGTTTTTACTGACAAATTGAGTCATATGGACAGTAGTTCAAAATCCGCTTACTTTATTGACGGATTGTGCAATTCTCTAGTTTACTGGGTGTTCATAAGGTACCTGGACTGGTGAAGGGAATGTAACTAATGGGGAAAGGTAGGATGAAGTTTTAATTTTAGGAGGCTTGAAATCTTTGAGGCGGTGACAGGTTTCGGCGTACGTCTTGGCTGTTCTTGAGGACTTTTTCATTAATGCCATAATTAAAAAAGCAGAGGTGTCCTAGCGAGGGCTTCAGCTATGCTAATTTGTATGAAGGCACGATGAGCGAACCCTTCCTAATGCAGAAGAGAAACCTGTTTCTCTTTTTCCTTCCATTCTCGTGCTTGGCCAGCATTAATTTCAACAGACAAGTAGAGAAACAGCAGCTATAAAAACAAATCAAGCCTGTACTGAAATATTTTCCCAAAATACAGTATGCAATTTTAAAAGTGCTGATACTATAACCTACTTGTATGCTCCAGACTATTGTTTATAAAAAGTGGAGTGTGTTTGAAGACCAATAAAGCTCGTGTGGCTTTGGAGCTCAGTTGTTTTGATGTAGTTTTTTTTTGAAGTATGTCACCATTTTGGTTTGAACTGAGACAGGGGAGGTTTAGGTTGGATCTGAGGAGGAAGTTTCTCAGCCAGAGGGCGGTGAGGCACTGGCACAGGTTGCCCAAGGAGGCTGTGGGTGCCCCATCCCTGCAGGCATCCAAGGCCAGGCTGGATGTGGCTCTGGGCAGCCTGGGCTGCTGGTTGGTGACCTGCACACAGCAGGGGGTTGGGGCTGGGTGAGCGCTGTGGGCCTTTGCAACCCAGGCCGTTCTAGGACTCTGATGCTTTTTGCTAATCCTTTTTGAGGAGTTTGCTTATTTATTTATTATTTTGTATTAACAGTGGAAAAATATCTTGACCTGATGTGTCAGGACTCTGTGCTACTTTGTATTATGATGTATTCAATCATAAGTCACTTCTTAAATTTGAACCTGCTGCTGAAGTTCTGCCCAACATTTTCGATTATATGGAAGCATTTTCATCTGAATGGATCTCAGTTAAGGTTAATCTCACAAAAATGGGATTTTATTGGTATCAAGTTCATGATTTTTTTTTTCTGTCTGCTTTCTAAGCAAAATAGCATATTTTATTACTTTAGATGGAGGACCTATAGTGTTGAGTCAAAGGGAGACAGAATAATTCTGCCTCTTAAAGAACAGGAACAAGTGGCATCCGAAGCAGCAACAGGTGGCAGTTTGGATCACTTGTGTGCACTGCACGGGATGCAGCTGAGTGATGGTGTTGGAATCAGGATGCTGGGTTTGGGTTCAGAAGGCAAGTGGGTGAACACTGAGACCTTTGGGTGTTTCCTTTGGCATTCAGAAACCCTCCCTCTGACTGGGGAGATTTGAAACCCATATCTTGTGGGGTGGGAAGGTGTACAAGTGAGGCAATCACTAAGTGCTTGCTGTGTGCTGTTGGTGAAGGTGGGATGCTGGAGAGATGGGCTTTCGGTCTATTCTTTGTTAGTAGAGTGCGAGCATTAATGCTGTCTTGTAAGTGTTGCAGCTGCATAATTAGCATTCCAATAATATTTTAGTTATCTGTCTGCTTTAAATGAGTCAGTACAATGCAAACAGTGAAATTATTTTGGGTTGTTTGTATATTTGAGCGTGCAGAAGGTCTGTTAATTAGTTAAACTTTTTAATAAACACTTAAAGTAAACTTAAGGCCCAGTTAAATGATTAAAACTTTTCAATTTAGCTTTATAAAATCACAAGGTAGGGCGTTCTGCATCTAAAAATACCCAAGAAATACACAACTGCTTGGAGAGCCGTGGGTCACCTTTGGTGGTGGGATGTTTTTAGACTGTTACCGCTGCCCTGGAAAAACAATTCACAAACAACTTTTTTCCCCTTTGTCTTGCTTCACTGAAGTTCAGTGTGACTAAATACAATGTCCTGAAAAGGGCGGGGAGAAAAAGGGAAATCCCTTGCATGAAAATAGCTCCGGTTATTTGCTGATGTTCCTTCTGTCCGTGAAATGCTAGGATTCCTTGTTGGCTGACTGAGAGATAAGATTAGCCTCATTCAAACTGATCTTAGGCTTTCTTTTTTCTTTTCTTTTATTTATCTTTTCCTGGAAGCATAGCTGAACTGGTAGGCTTTGGATCCTGGTTGCAGAGGGCGTGAGGCATCACTGCTTCTCAGCTTTGAGGTTGGGCTGTCGGAGGGTGAGCTGTGCCCACGTCCAGCCTTGCATTTCCAGAGATTGGATTTGAGAACCAACATGGCGAGGCGGTCGTTCAGAGAGCAGCTTCCCTTAATAGATGTTTATGCTTTTCTTTTTTAAAAGAGCAGAATAATAGTGCTGCTGTTTTCACCAGATTATGAGTCGTGTGCTAGTGAGTGCACCTCCTTTTTTATGACTGGTAATACATACAGCCTGCTTTTGAATGCTGCACGGTTGTGTCTTTGTGCATCTATATTTGATTCCATAGTCAGAGTTTCTAAGAATATGATTAACCCTGTGGGTCATCTTATAATGTAATTATTAATGATTGATTCTGTTTATCCTTGGAATCAATATAAGAAGCAAAATGGTTTGGCATATATTTGGGGTTGATTTCTAACATTCAGTAAACATGATCTCGTGACAAGACTAGTATAGGTTTATTACTCAGAACGTGTTTGATGAATCTGAAGTGTGTAATTAGTTTTATATAATGATGGTGATACGTGGTGTTTTTACATGACTTATGTTAATATGGCCAATAGTGTTAACATCTCCTGCCACTAATAGTTAGGGTGGGGATGTATAGTAATTGATCTTCCTGGGAGTGCTGTAATGTAAAAACAATTCAGGCTGTTTGAAGTATATTTTACAAGTGTGCATTGGGCCTTTGGGATGTTATACTGAAAAACCCAATTGTACAGTTACCATGGGAACCCAATTAGAATAGATTGCTTGAGTTTTTTTCAGTCTTTCATCTTGACCAAAAATCTAATGTACTTTAAATGTTTTCATATGGAATTTTATTCATATACTGACTTGATATATTAGCTCTTTTAAAGTTTTAGTACCAAAACCAAAGAGTATTAAGTTCTCTGGATCCTTAGGACTTTTCTTTCAAGGAGAATCTTCTTTTATTATTTAAAAGTTGATGAACTAAGAAAAATACTTCTTATGGATCTTAGAGCATCATTGTGCTGCCATTGCGTGTGCTTTGCAGGCTGGAGTTCTGTGAGAGTAGAGATGAAAACTCCTGAAATCCCAAGGACTTGTGTTCTAAGCCATCAGCACCATCTGGCTGGAATACTTCACGGCCCTTAAAGAGTCTTACTTTTGACATATGATCTGGCTGTTCTCTACATTTATGTTCTGTTAACATATTTCAAGGTTTGGGATGCTCGCAGGATAGGTCTGCAATACATTGGCTTCCTGTCCTGTAGGTGGTCCTCCTACAGAGGAGCTCCTTTGTAGCACTGATGGGTCTGTTCTGCTCTCCATACCTCAGGGGCATCCTGTACCTGGCTGCTCATCCCTGGGCAAGGCACCCAAGGAGGAGCTCAGTGGGCGGTGGGCTTCCTTGGTCCCAGCCAGGCAGCTCTGTGCCAGCCAGTGAGGGTGGGGACAGACTTTGCCTTTTTTGATTTCTGCTCATGATTCAGTCCCTTCAGTTTGTCCAGTCTCTGCAGGTGCAGGAGGAAACCACTCACCTTGGTGATGATGGTAAGAGCTCAGTCTTTAAGACAGGTTCAGTGATTCTGGGGTTTCAGTTTGTGATATGAGGGCTGTCCTGTGTGGAGCCAGGAGTTGGATTCGATGCTCCTTATGGGGCCCTTCCAACTCAGAGTGTTCTGTGATCACGGTTGAGTCTGAAAAGTCATTCCTGTGCCATTTGGGAGAGATTCTGAGTTCTTAGCCTACCAGCCTTAGGGGAGCCTTCAGCTGCATTTGGAAATGAGTTAGTGCATGTATTGGCCTCTTGTAATGAGGCAACCTCGTTGAAAGGTTGATAAGATGCATTTTGGAGCTGTACTTTGAAACTCCCTAGCCCTCTGGAACTGGGGAGCTGTCCTGTATGGCTTTCCCCAGCACAGCTGCAGGCCTTCCTCCTGGCCCTGTGGTTTGGGTTTTACTGCCTGTGTTTGCTGGCTCCACCTGTCAGCCATACTGACGCTTGGAGAGCTCCACCTGGGGCAGAAATGGGTCACGAACACTCATCAATCATTGGGCCTCCTTGGACACCATTCGGCTTGTGCCCAGCTAATTGCTTCATTTGTCCTTCTCAGCTGCTGTGCTCCCCAGCTCTGCGTGTCCAGGGGCTTCCCCTGCACATCTCCTGCTCTGCAGAGCTCCTCAGTGTGCAGCTGGGGCGCTTGCTCAGTAAGTCTTTGTCTAAGATACATCATCTGCATCTCTTCCTGGCACTGTCCATTCTCAAAGTCAGCCAGCTTCTCTGCCAGACCCCACCTCCCTCCTGAGCTGTGTTTGCTTACAGTAGGCTTTCATTCTGGTGCAGCAGGTAGAAACTGCTGTTTGCAGGCACAGCTGGTGTGAAGTTGTAGGGGAGGCTGCGTCATCAGTTGCACTGAGGAAGCGTGAAAGGGAGTTGTGTAAAACTATTGAAGGTAATTTTAGTGACTGATCTGGATTTGCCTTTGACTGTATGGATTGCACCTAAAATACGAGAGCATCTTCCTGGGATGATGAGGAGATTTTGAGATAAACATCAGCGCTTTGTGCAGAACTTCAGTAGCAATTAAGCTAACGTTGCCACTGCAGAAATTAGCTGCTGCTTGTAACAACTTCAAGTCTCATTTATTTTTTTTTTTTGTATTTGATGTGGCTTCTTTCATAAGCAGACAACACTTTTACTGCAAATAAATAGCATAAATTTGTTCTGAAAAGGGACGTTTGCTGAATGATGCTGTCCCAGCTGCTTGGCACAGAATGAGCACTCCTTGCCTGCCAGGAAGGATAGTTTGCATTCTCTTGCCTTTCTTGGTATGATTAATAGATAGAGAAAGCTTGCATTTGACATCTCCTCATGGTTACTGATTTTTATTTTTTTCTACTTTTTGATGCTTTAGCTTTATTCAAGCTTACACTGGAACGTTTACTTAGATTTCTTTTATAATACCTATAGCATTAGGTGAATACATGAGTGGTGGAAGGGGTGCTTGGCAGATAGCAGCGCATTGCTCTCAGCTGTGCTTCCTTGCTGTGCTCATCATCCAAGGAGTTTTCAGCATTTGGGTTATCTCTAAGTTTTCCTGCTTGTCCAGCATGTAAAATGTTAAAATGTGTCACTGGGAATTCCTCTCCTTTCTTTCAGATGGGTCCAAGCATCCCTACCTTAAAAGAAAGAAAGAAAAATATATATATATATTATATAAATATATACATTTATATAATATATTTATATCATATATCATATATCATATATCATATATCATATATCATATAT
>JAPSGF010000013.1:10904951-10959951 GCA_035772895.1 Perdix hodgsoniae
TATATCATATATCATATATCATATATCATATATCATATATCATATATCATATATCATATATCATATATTATATATATTATATATATATATATTTCTAGTGAAAAATTGAGGGATCTCTAAAATGTCTTGAGGTGAAGTGGATCTGACTGGAGGGCTGCAGCCTTCCCTCTTGCTTTGTTATCCTTGCCTTTTGTTTTTGGTAGTGGTTTAATTTGAGGCCTCAGCCCCCGTTCACTGTTATCAAATGCTTTCTGACTGCTCCAGCACAGGGTGCAGGTGATGCTCAATTAACTGTTAAATGGTGATTGTGTGATGCCTGGTGCAAGTGAGGCAAAGTGTTTAGATGCAGTTCTGTGTGGCCTTCGTTCATATTCAGGTTCCCAAAGATGCAGGTGCTTCAGAACTCGGATTGAGGTGCTCTGAGCTTCCCTCCTTGCATTGAGGCACAGGTTGGAGGACGGCTTTGGGTTAGAAGGGACCTCATGGATTGGGTTCCCTGGCTGAAGGCCAGAGCTCCCTGTGGACTTTGGCTGGCTGAGCTCTGACAGCTGCCTTGATTTCCAAAATGTCACGTTGTAGCAAATCTGTGTGGAGACACAGTGATTTTAATGTGGCGACACTGGGAAGAAAGTGAAAGGGAAAAATGAAATGAGGGAACCTGCTGCTGAGGAAGTAGCGGTTGTCTTGTATTTCAAAAGGCAGAGCAGAGGAACTATTTGGTTAATAGTATTTAAAAGATGTATTTCAGTTCCAGTAATTAACATTTCCTGTGTGCTTCTTTGCAAGCTTTGCTTTCAAGCACCAAGTCTTTGAAAGTCTCTTGCTTTCATTCCTTAAAACACGTAACTCAGAAGTTTCTTTATTTCACTGAGTGCCTCAGAAACGCGTTCCTACCTGCACAAATAATTCCTGACTTCCTAGCAAATCATAGAGGGCGTTCTTGTTGGAAAGATCAAAATTTGCTTGTTAAGAATGTGTTGTGGGGTTGCTTCTGCCTCACAACAAGCGAGAGATGACCTGAGGTGCATCAGCATTCCTGATTGCTTGAAGATAGAAGCGAATACTTAAATAAGTAACCTTTATTTTGTTGTTATTTGTACTCATAGATAGAGCCTGTTTAAAGAAAATGATACAAAATTCTAAAAAAAAAAAAGAAGAAGAAAGAAAGAAAAAAGGAAAGAAAAAAGAAAAATTGTGTTGATGTGCTGTGCTTTCTGTGATCCTCTAATTACATTTTCTAATGAAGATTGTTGTTTTTTTTTTTTTACCTTACAGGCTGACATCTTTCATCTACCATGGCATCAAGGCGTGTTCCAAAAGTAAGTCCCTCATAAGATACCCTTACATTTGGGTGTATGTTAGGGGGCTGGCATTAAAAAAGAATTCACGTAACGTAGTTTGTTTTTTTCCCCTGTGTCCAGCAGTCAGTATTAAGGATCCAGTTGACAAGATTGATGCTGCACTGTAAATCTCTGTAGCTCTGTCATGGTTGGTAACAGGCATCAGTGGACCTTTCCTCAGCACGTATCTGTCTTCCTCAGAGCATAAACTGATAGGACAGCGCTACTTTTCTGTGTTAAGTTGGCTGTTTGCTTCCCTTTCCTCATAAATGCCTCATTTATTGAGAAACAGGTGCATGCTGAATTTTGGACTTTAATACTTCAGTAAGGTCGAAGTGTAGGGAAATACTTGTTTGTAGTAAAACAGGATAGCAGTGCTATTTGTCAGGAAATTCAGAGTGGCTTTCCCTGCTGAGGGGCAGCATTGGCACATTTATACTCAGCAGCCTTAGTCTTCAAATAAGCGAAATGAACTTTGAAAATACTTTGTGTGTTTGTGTGTGTGTGAGAAATAACTACTTTTGTAACAATAGTGATGCTCCTCCAGGAAAATATTTCTAGTTCAATCAAACTTGCATATCTAACTATTCCTGCTGGCAACTTCCGTCTTAATAGTGGCAACTCTTGTGGTTTTGATTTGCTTCATGTACTGGCTGGGAAAAGCAGTATTCTGGCATATACCATGGCTTTGTACCCACCTGCTGAAGATTTTTTCTTTTTTTTCCTGCTTTTCCTGAAAGAAAATGCTTTCTGTTTGAACAGTTGAGGAAGGAATTTCTGAAAGATAAATTCATGTTTTGCTTTTTTCTTTTACCCAATGTTCCATGGGTTTGTATTTGGGCACCTGTCGGTTGGAGGCGTCTTGTAGCAGGTTCCTTGGGTAACTGCAGAGAGATGTTTGATGATCTTAGGAACCACCGTACGTCTGGAATAGTCACTGGTTGCCTCTCGTTCAAAGCTGGGTGTGACAGAGCTGGTAAGCAACGTGAAACTGATAATTTATTACTTAACCTTTCCAGTTCTCCCACTCTTACCTCAAGTTGAAGGGTACAGTGTCAGCTGTTAGGGGAGCTTTCCCTGTTTGATGTGTTGGATGGCAGAAGGTCTGAGGCAAAACGTGGACTCTCAGCCCTGTGCTCTGTGGGGAGCAGAGGGCTGAAGGGAGTCGTGCAGCACAGCCAAGGCTCCCCCTCCCACACTCTTCAGTATGTGTAGGAATGGACTGTTGCTCATGATTCCTTATTATCTCCATATTTATGATCAGTTTGCAGTTTTACTGGAAGTACAGCCACACAGTATGTGCCTTTGTGGCACAAGCTATACCTGGCTCGCACGTTCCGCAGCACTCAGTAATCACCAGTGTAATGTGCTGAGCAGTTCTGTGCAGGTTGCTGGGAAGTGGATTCTGAAAGCAACCAGGTGTGGGTGCTCTCCTCAATTGCTGCTGTCTCCTCCTGGGTACCGTGGCTCTGTAGCTGCATTGCAGTGACCAGAGCTGGAGGTTGGGCCTGAGAAAGGGAGGCTGTAACGTGGCCCCAGTGATGTGGGGAGGTGGTGGTGGGGGGTGGATGGTTGCACTAAGTGGTGTTGGAGGTCTTTTCCAACCTCGGTGATTCTGTGTGCATGGGCATACGTTAGGAATGCATTTGCTTGGGAACGTTTTGGTTTTATGGTGTTCTCGTGACACTGTGGCACTATTTTTTTTTCTATTCCATAAGATATAATTCTAAATACAGATTTGTTCTGTGGATATTTTGCAATTTAATTTAATTTAAATTCAAACTTAGTAAGCTATTTATTTTTTTTTACTGAATGTCCTGCTTTGTTCTGTGCTCAGTGTCCTGAAACACCTGTGCTCAAGTGAACTCAGATTGGTAACGACAGCAAAATTCAGACTTTGTATGACAAGACAGTAATCCTCTATTTCTGTGTGAGTCTTTTTGATGCGTCTTTTATGTGTATTTATTTCTCCTGCACATGCATTTGTATTTTTAGTGGATTCTTAATACGCAGACCGCTGTTCCATTTACGCTTAAAGCCGTTCCACTCACTTGAAAAATTTCAATGAAATTCTTTTCCTGAATACAATTCAGATTCCTAACTTTCCTTTAGCTTAAAAAGGAGCACTATTAATGGTTTTGTTCGTATTGCCTAGATTTATTCTGTTATTCTCCAGCTCCCGCTCTTCAGGTATAGCTGTTTTGGTATTATAGAGAATGATGGATTATGTAGGAAAGTTTCTTTTGAAGCACTCCTGATATTGTGCAATGCACTTGGGGGTCAGCTCCACTTGACTGATGCATGATTTATCCGATGTCCCTGCCACTTTCGGAGATAAAGCTGCTATTTTATCAAAAATGCCAGCAAGTGTGATTTAGAATTTATACACCTCCTTTTTTTTTTTTTCAAATAATTGTTCTGATTACTTTCTGGCACGGCAATAAAATGATAAAGGTAATTGCACACAAATGTGAGATAGCACCAAAATACAATAAAATTAACCTGAATTAGCTTGACTTGTCGATGAGAAGTATTTATGAAATGTATTTTTGCAATAAGGGAGACTGATATTATAGCTGGAAGGTGAGTTATTGCCTTAATGTAATACTGTTTGAAATTTAAAAAAGAGACTGTTACAGTTGAGGGTGATTGTGCCTTTGAAATTAAGTTGAAGTGATTCTTATAATTGGCAGCAATAATGCATTGTGAAGGTAATATCTTTTATTGTGTTATGCCTAGTTGCATTACCTTTTATTTAGCTGGTCCTGATTTCAGCTCTGTGGTGAGCGTGAGAAGGAACGGATCAAGAATTTTGTGGATTTAGGTAATAAAATGTAAAATGTTACCTTATATTAAAATCATTCTTTTGCTAGATTTTCTCATTTTTGTCTGTTTGCAATTCTGTTCAACCTGATGCGAGTCTCACTGTATTAAATAAGGAAAGATCCTGTGTTAGAATAGTTGCCATGCATTTACATACACAGCTGGACCCTGTGGCAGGAGTGCACTTGAGTATTTGTTAGGATAAATGCACACGTGTAGCAAGTGCTGTCCTTGCTAAATTTTGTACTGCTTTAATGCCTTGAAGTACAACTTCTTTGTATTACAAATGCACATCTACACACATCCTCAGTCAGTGCTTCGGTAATTAAGAAGTACAATGTAAGATGTTCATTAATATCCTGACTTTTTTTTTTTTTTTGAAGTTGCTAAAGACTTGTGTGAAATATGGACAAATGCATATTGTTTTCCTTTGTGTGAGCCTTGCTAAAACTGAAACTAGTAACAGCTAGATGCTGATTGTGGGGCCTCTAATTTCTAGAGACCACATTCTTCATCTTCGATTCTTTATTATGATAACTGTTTCTTTGCTTGGTGGGCAGTGCATTCCTTTACTTCTAGTGTTTCACTGCATGTGATTGATGCCGAAACAGTGAACAACTGAACAAAGTGTAACTTTGCCCAGTGCTCCTAATCGAGTCTTCTGGCATAAGATTCCCGACCTAAAAATAAGAGGCCCTTAATCCATCTGTAAGCCGCAGTAGGGTAGGGGTGGGAGTGGTGACGTGCACTGAGCACAGGAGGTGGAAGTGCCAAGCAGCATGGCTTACAGGGTGACTGCTGGTGGGGTTCACAGGCACTCCGTAATGGCAGGGAGCATCCACAGTGATGACTTCCCTTTGGCTATTTGTGATATAATTTGCTTAATGCAGAACTGTCTGGTCCCATCCTGTTTATTCCATGTTCGTGTCAGTCCATTTCTTGCCCAGTTCTACTCCAATTCACTCTTATCTCTAGGCAGCCCACCATTTCAAACAGCATATCCTTTAAGCTTAAGGCGGGTTGTTTCACTTTTTTTTTTCCCCTCTTGGCACTGAGATGCTTAGGGATGTCATGACCCAATCTCGAGACCTGGATGGCAGCCCACTGTAACCACCAATGTCTATAGTTTATTAACATCATGCCTTCATATGTTACTCATACACAGCATGTAGTGATTTGACTCATTTTCCAAGTATTCATCTCAGCTTGCTGCTAAAATGACATAGAATGACAAACCTTCTATGCTGTGTATACATTTTAAACTACGTTGTCCCAGCAGTGGCTGCTGCACATTCATAACATTTCAGTTTCCTATATAAGTAAGAGCTGGGGAAGCTACAAAACGTGCTTGTTTACTTATTAGTGGGAGAGTTTCAGGAAAAGGCTTCGGTAGGTGCTTGTAGGAAATTGTACAGCTGAATTCCTGTCTAAACAGTCCATTAAGGTCTTGTGTTTAAGTGTCTGCTGATACTAATGTCTGAAATCCAAGCTTGGCATGCAAACAATGGATGAAGTAGGAAAATGTGGTAACAGAATATTGCCCAGAATACAATAGTAGTAACCCAGCTGCCTCTTCGAAAAGAGAAGAATTAATTCTGTTACAAGTAAAATACCATTCTTTAAGTGAAATCACAGTGTCAGAGGCGGTTCTGCAAGTAAGATGAAGATGTCTGAGGTAGCCCTGGTAAGCACACTGGGAACTTGCCATCTGACAACCAGGGTAACTCCTGTCTGCCAAAACAAGCGACTGAAGACTCAGCCAAAGAGCCAGAGGCTACTACTGCTTGGAAATCCACTTTTATAGCTTGGCATTTCAGGGTCTTTTGATTGCCATCCAAAGAGGATTAGTAGCATAATACGATGGGACAACAGAAACTTGCGCTCGCTGTCTTTGATTGTTTAATAAAGAATTATGTGTTTGCTCTTGTTGAATACTTTTTAAATGGTTTAGGAAGCAAATGTTGCTCTGTGTGCACATAAACATATTTCATTCTGTTTTGTCAGTGGCTTGTGTGGAGCAGACTTTCTAATAAGTGAAGATGGGGAGTGATTTTTAGTGCCTTTTGGTGCATGTTTGTGTGTGGTCAAACCGTGCAGTTTAATTCTGTGCCTTAACATTTTCATTATGTATCTTTGGAATACAAAGAAATTTATATCACCCTGGATTTGCTTAGGCTGCTATTTCTTTTCCGTATGCCCAAGCTTGGTGAATCTTCCTGTTGAGGAACTGCTCTTTATTTGTTACTCCACCGGGCAATGGAAACAGTGCTGTTAGTCTTCATAGCTCTCCAGCCATCTCGTTGCAGAGCAGGTTTCTAACCAAACACTGCTGGAAGGCTGGGATCTGCTATATCCCAGGAAATGGCCAATTTGGCCATGCTTCCCATGGCACAAGATGATGTGTGCATTCTTTAGTGCAGGATGTTTCAGTGCAGCTTTTACACAACAGCCTTATCTGAATTGCAGTCCTGTTCATGTGTGGGTGTTAATTACTGTTTTAGCAAGGACAAAGGTAAATGGACATAGTATTTATTGTGGCATTGTGTTTAACTGGAAGCCTTTGGACTACTTCAACAGACAGAGACAGCTGTTAGAGAAGTTTGGATTTGCAAATGTACTAAAAACAGATGAATTGCATGAATTCTGCTTCTCATTGGGGCAGTGAAAATGATAGATATTTACTACAGATACTAATAAGAGTTGGCTTTTAAACTTGCCATCTGATCACGAGTTCATTGCATGCATCCTGTGTAGCTTTTCTCCTCACTGCTTAGGTTTGTCTCTTCTTTAAAACACTACATTTAAGAAGTGAACATTCTCATTCAAGACTGACTGCATAGGGTTGGAAAATTACTGTCCGTGCTGATGGATGTGTGCAGAAAAGCACATTGCCTTTACTATTAATATAACTTTTCCCATATTCTTGACATACAATGGATTATTTCCTTTTAAATAAACAGGCAGAAACCAGTCAAACAAATACAGGAAGTTTTAGACTATGAAGGAGATGTGGGGAGAGCTATAATTGAATGGAAACCTCTTGAGTGGGCCAGCAGTGTGCGCCCATATCAGATGGGTGCTGTGCTCTGCATTGCTGGTGGCTTCTGCTGCCCGGGGGTGGAGGCAGCAGCTTTGTGCAATTAAAACCCTTCTGAAAAGGCCATTAGGGACCATGTTTCTAAGCTGTAATTTCATTTGCAACTTTCACAGCACACCTTAATGGCTAGATTTTAGGTTTTTTTTCTCCCTGCTCAGTTGTCTCAGCACAGCGTGGCAACAGCAGCTTCCAGAGTCTCAGCTGAGGATATGACTGTGCTGGCAGCCACCAGGTGACCTCCTTGTTGAAGGGCTGGCACGTCACTTGTGCACACTTGCAGCAGAGATGAGGTGTTTGTAACCAGCCCACCTTCTTGTTCTGGTGCCCATATTGCTGGGGAGGTGGTAAGGGTGGAGTTATATGCATCCTCACTTCTCATTTCTGATGATGATCCCTGATTGTTTTTGCCTCGAGAAACACCACTGATACGATTTAATAACAAATTTGTTATGAAAGGGATGTAAATGTACTGGATTAGGAAGCAACAGGGCTGAAGTGAAGTCACAGAGTGGCACACCGTCCCAGGTGCCGGAGAAGAATACCCCTCAAATTTCCATCCAATATTTCACGCTTTTGCTGAATCTTAATTCAGAACTTGAATCAATAAAAAGCAGCTTCGAGAACACTGCATGCTGAAAATAAAGACCCATTTAAGAGTTCAGAACTGCGATTTCTTTCCTGTAATTAGGATGAAGAAGTAACTTTCCTGGCATCTATAGATCATCCTCTCAGACTCAACAAATTCTTGGTATTGTTTTGGTGAGGCACTGATATTGTGTCACAGCAATGGAGATGCTTGAGAATTATAGTTTATATTCTAGCCAAGAAAGTTACAATATTGAAGTGATGCTTCCTTAGGATATATTTAAGGAGAATAGGAAGTAAATGAACAGGCTGGCTCATTGCACCTGGAGAGGGATGCATTAGCATCAGTTGGGGTCAAGTCAAAGTACCTTGGAATTGTTTTTTTTGGAGGAGAAAATCATTTTATATAGCTAAAAATACTGATGGTTTGTGCTACCGGCAGGTATAGCACTGTTCAGGATCCTTTTAGACAATTGTGCTGACAGTTATCTTTAATGATAGAAGTATGTAGTTACAGTCAAGAGCAAGATTCCATGAGAAACCTATTGAGCATCTCTGTAGGTTCTTTGTTTATGAGTAACAGTGAGTTTGGCATGGAAAAACTGGGAAGAGAATTTTCATAGGTGCAGGGGTGGCAGTTTGAGGAACAATAGAAGTGGGACTGTTTCTTTGTTTGGGAAACAGCAGGTGAAATAAGGAAGTAATTTCAATGCAGCTTCTCTCTGTTAGTTGTATTTATGTTATCAGGTACTTCAGCTAAACAGTTAGCACCTGAGTTAATCAAAGGGTTGAGAGCCATGGTTATGTCTTGGAGGCAGCTGTGAGATCTCAATAGTCAGTGCCTTCCTACTCTTGGATTAATGAATAGAATTATGGTGTATGTGAAAACATGTTACTTTGGGTCTAGCAGTTGAGGAATAGTTCTGCCCTGATTATCGGAAATACTGGACAGACAAAAATCATCAGGGCTTCAACTTTGAGTTTAGTCATTTGCTATAGCCTGTGTAGCAGAAATGCAAAGTCATGGCTTGAAGCAGTGATTGAGCACCTGGTGGAAGGCAGGGCCAACCCAGGAAGCTCAGGTGCACGCAATGAAGCTGAGTGACCAGAATGGCTGGAGCCAGGATCCACCCCTTCCCAGGCCTCATGTAAGGGTTGGCAGTGGAGGTGAGGGGGTCTTTCTGGGGATCCCTGTCTGCCTGAGGTCTTCTAAAGGTAAGCAGTTGTGTTGGTCTTTTTTTCCTCCTTTATTTCTGTGCCTATAGCTGCTGTGTTTTGGCTTATCATCACTTGTTGTAGTCTAGGACTTTACCACTCTGCTATTATTGTTGTGTTTTCTATCACGTTATAATACTACAGCCTGATAGAAATATTCTTTTAAAATATTAAAAACTGGATGGTAGCAAGGGAGGATGGATTCAGCCCTCTGATAGAGGGAGATATTCCTGTTGAAGCAGGGTGTAGTGGGGATATCAGTTGGAGATGTTCTGGATCCTAAAGGGAAGCACTTTGTTATGGATTTTGTGAACTTTGATGATCCTCAGGATTGCTGTGTGGGTTTTCTCTTCTTTATCCGCTCTGCATTACAGACACAAGTTGGATTTTGGATCTCAGACTGTAGGCTAGGATGGAAGTCCTTGTTTTCAGAAACAGATGAAGGCAGAAAGTAACTTTGAATTATTTAGTGTAATGTGAAAGACCCTTAATGCAAATTTAAATTAAATCTGTGTTTAATCAAACCAAAGGTTTGCTTTAGTGCTGAAAACCTTGGCTGCAGCAAGACTGTTAAGCAGAATTACTGTGGAAGGTGTAAGAGGTGAATGTCTTTATGTGCAAGTCATCAAGCCAATGCTGGTTGCTAGGTTCATAGCACCTGGTTTAGGGGGATGAAACTCACAGCTGATTTGAATCCTCAGCATCTGAACCTTAGGAAAGCAATCTGAGTGGTACGTCAGTGTTTCCTCATGGTGCTCAGCATAATTTAGAGGCCGTACCCTTTGGAGGAGCATAGGGCCAATGAGGCACACACTGCTGCGCAGTCACGGGAGCACGCCTGGAAAATGAGGCTCCTCCATGTAGGACATTAACTCATAAATCATGCTAATGTTCTCACTGATAAATCTTCCGCTATGGCAACCTTTTGATGCTCATCTGTTATTAATGACAAAAAGGACTCATTCTGTTGGCTAACAATGGTCCTCCAGTTTTATTTAGAGCATTTAGCAGTTGAATGCAGGAGAAAACAAACTTGCGTACTGTGTCTTTATTTGTACAGCCCTGGGGGTCACAGGGAAATAGTGCCTGAAAGTCCCGTTGTTTCCCTTTGTTTTTTACCAAATAAACTTTAAATGTTGATACTTGGACACAGATTCATAGGTATTACCATGGAGGTGAAGTTCAGGTGCTACCACACCAACATGGCTCAGGTGATTTCTTTATGTAAAAAAGCCAAGGAAGACAGAAGGTAGTTTTATTAGGGTTTGTTGCATTTCTGCTTTAAATTGCCACTGATTTCTGATTGTCACGGCTTCAGCAAGGCTGCTATGCCTTCAGCAGAGCCATGCAGGTAGGGCAAGCTGCGTGTCCAGCTGCCATCAATTGGTGATGCCCAAGTGTTGGGTAACTTCAGCTGGTAGCATCTCAAGTCTGCTTATTTATATCTGCAAACTTGTGACAACCTTAAATCTTGATTATGATTTCACTTTATCTTAAAACAGAACTACCTTCAGCGGTATATCCTTACTTCTTGATTATGTAAGTTAGTACAAAGGTGCACTTTTGTCTGAACAAAATATACTGTTCTCTGCTTCTGTACAGTGACCTTCATGTTTGAAGCTCCCAACCCAATTGCATATGTATGTGGATTTCTTGTGCAGGTTTATAAAAATAAAACTTTTAATATTGCTGCCCGGCGCATCTGATAAACAAGACTGAACGTGGTAGTGATTACTCAAGGTTTTCATCTGCAAAGCTTACTTGAAGTTGGATTTTATGCAGAGGGTTATTTATCGTGTTCTGTTACATGCTGCATCCTGTGTTTTGTTATAATGAGAAAGCTGTCCTTGTATAACGAAGTTGTTATATTCACAGAATACATAGTATGAGGTTCAGTGCATCTAGTTTAGGGCTGTCACACAAATAAAAATGAAGAATGTAAGCTGCTGCTTTTCAAATATGTGAACTAGTATGTTGGTTTTTCTTTTTATTCATATTTCTGCAGTGAGGTGCTGCTCCCCAAAAGTTCATCCATTTTCACTCCTTAAGCAAGGAGATGGAGCAAGGAAGAGCTTGGTTCAAAAGGTGGATTTCTTTCTCTGCAACATCAGCAAACATTTTCTAAGTGTAATTGGTGTGAGAGCTGCCAGTCGGTCCCTGGGAGAAAATGGAAATGTTTTAAAGTGCTTCAAGTAAAAGCAGAACTTGAAAACTTTGAACAGGTTCAAAAAGTGGAGTAAGAACTGCTAATCCTTTCTTTTTTAACAAGACAACTTGGTCATAGGTTGGGCAGACTTCACAGAGCTTTGGGTCAGACTGTGCATTTGTACAGATGTTGGCGAAAATAAGCTTGTGCTGTTGTCTCTGGAAGTATAAAGCAAATTGCAGGTTAGCCGTATGGTCAAAGTGGTATTAAAACTCAAGAAACCTCACTGGTCTTCCAGAATGTAAGCAGGATGTTTGTTAGTCAGGTCAGCTTCTGGTTTCTCTTTGGAGTAGAGGTCTTTTTTGTCTGTTTGCATCGTTCTTACCTTCACAGAACTTGGGTTGGAGGAGCCTATCCAGTTCCTGCCCCCACCAGGTTGGCCAGGGAGCCTACAAACAGGAGGGGAATCAACTCTTTGAAAGAGTTGATAACAGCAGGACAAGGGGAAATGGGTTTAAGTTGAGGGAAGGAAGGTTTAGGTTGGATGTCAGGATTGGAAGTTCTTTGCTATGAGAGTGGTGAGGTGCTGGAACAGCTGCCCAGAGAGGCTGTGGATGCCCCGTCCATCCCTGGAGGTGTTCAAGGCCAGGTTGGATGGGGCCCTGGGCAGCCTGGGCTGGTGTGAGATGTGGAGGTTGGTGGCCCTGCCTGTGGTGGATGGGTTGGAGCTTCATGATCCTTGAGTTCCCTTCCAACCTGTGCCATTCTATGATTCTGTGATGTTCCCATTGTGGTGTGATCCTGACATGGTGTTGGGTGACTGCAATGAACGTGTTCTGTCCTTTCTTAGCAATTTTACAATTCCAACTGGAGCAGCTCCTGATTCAGACTGTAAAGCCATGATGAATTTGATACAAATGTTTTTGGTGGGGTCTTGAACAATACTGAAAAATGTGTGATACGCTTCCAACTCTGTATCCTATCAGTAACTGTAAAACCAGCCTGGTAACAATGGGAATAAAAACTATTGTTTTTACTAAGGTATGATTTTTTTCATGTTTTTCCAGCAGATGTGTTCTGTTTGTGTTTCAGCAGCTATTTGCATAACGCTGCTGCTGGGAGCCAGTGACTGTGCTCTGTTGTCATAACCGTTCTTTTGATATTGGCGTCAGGACGCTTCATGTCAGGCGTTACTGCTGAACCAGCCACAAAGCTTCCCTTGCCTGTGACTTTTAGGAAGGTCACTGCTCTTCTAACTTTCCTTTTTTCAGGGACTGCTTGAGTTAATGGCTTTTTAGGATGGATCACTCTAAGTTAGCTAAAGGTGTACTCAAAGAAACTTGATATACTCTTTATTTCCATGGTTCTTTTTCTTCTCCAAATTGCTTTTGAAACCTGCACGGCGTATCTTGAGATGAATGCTCTTTGGTGAAAACATGCCCAGTGACAGTTGTTTGGTTTTATGAACAGGTGACTTCCAAAGAGGGAGCATCACAGTGCCAGGAGAAGCACGTGGTTCTGCTCAGCCCTGTGGGAAAGCTGGAGATATCTGGGTGTGAAACAGGAGTACATGAAATTAAACTCCCCAAACTGAGTGTGCTGCCAAATGGGTAAGTTCGTGTTCTATTGATCCTGTGTTGGAGCGAGCAGTAAACAAAAAGCCCAGAGGATCTAAGGCAGGCTGTGTGTTCCTTTTTGCACCAGCCACGTTGCAAGTACAGTGCTTTTCCCTGGGAGAGCAAAGCAGCCTCCAGCACTGTCAAGGAATGGCGCATCCCCAATGCGTTTCTTTCTCTGCGTCTTCAATGCTAGCTGAGAAACCAAGCTGAGACACGTGTTCATAAAATACATTGTGAAGAGATGTCCAAAATTAGGGAAAAGGAGTTGTGTGAGTGTGTCACTGAGGAGTAATGCTTCCATGTCTGTTTTGTAGACCTGTATCTAGATGTGTGGACTCAGACAGGCAGAACTAAGGTTGAATGATAAGTCATGGAAACTGCTAAAGAGAGCTCTGGTTTGTTTTTCATGTTTATAATGTCTCCTGAAGTTCTCATAACACAGATATCAATGGCAGTGGAGGTAATACCTCAAATACAAGACTGATGGAGGAGGTGTTGGCACCTCCTTTTTTTTTTTTTTTTTGTTTTATGGTTGAGTAGATGTGCTTTTCAGTCTGGTAAAACATTGTGCTGTTTAGATTCTTCTTGTCTGTGTTTTTTCCTTGTTTGTGAGGAAAAGCTGACTTTTTAGAAGGACTACAGAAACCTTTCTTAGGGATGTTCCTGTTCTGGTGCAGTTTTCCTATGCCAGAGTCATGTATGTTGCAGATACCAACATTCTTTGCCAAATCCTCTGCCAAAACTGAAGTAAGTAGTACAGCTTACTAAGGTTTGTTTCTTTTGCAGCTTCATGACCAGAAAACAGCTATGTTTGCCATGTTGTTTTTGGTAATGAACTGCAGCCTTCAGTGTTTGTTTTTCTTCTGGTAGGACTCAAGCAGGTTTTATTTCCTTCTCTCCACATTGTCCTCACTGTTCTGCTTTTCACTTTGTAACTTTTCCTTTGATTTGTAGCATTTCCTCTTTTTCTGTTTTTCTATTTTATTACCCTTGTAGTTCTTTAAGTGTGCATAGCATTAATCACAAATACAAAGCATAATGTGAATTCTGGTTGAAATATGTTTTTTCCTCTAATTCTAAAACCCTCAAGCCTCTGGATTTGACAGTTTTGCCAACTCCAGTGATATGGAAATCAGTACTTGAGTTTCCTTCATATGCTGATTGCAGTATTGGATTTCTGCTGATGAGGAATGGAAGTAAAATGGTATTTAGGACAGAGTTGAAGCTCGCCTTTGCTACAGGACAGCTTCTGGCTGAGGAACGACTAAAGCAAGTGACGGCTCTTCACCTTTGAGAAGAGAATGTGTCAGAAAGCAGGTGGCAGGATAGCAGGAGGAAGCTCTGTGCGCTCAAACATGGTGAATGTAAGAAATGTGGTTTTAAATGTTGGTAGTAATAAAGGGAATTGCATGAAAACAAAAGCAGTCATGAGATTATAGGTATTAAGAGATATAGGCTTCAAGTGAACTGCTGCAGTATTGGAAAAACATATTTCAAGGCTATTGACTGGTGAAGGCCATGAAGGTGACTGGGGAGGAGGTGCTGTGCTGGGTGAGTGTGTGGTTCTGCTGGGTGAGAAGAGCAAAGGTCTCTTGTTATGGCTCTTACCTTTAATGCTGAGGCTTTTAATGTTTCACGTAATGACTCGTCGTCCTTTTTTCTGATCAGTGTTTGTAGGGACAGTATGATGTTGTTAGAGCTGGTGGGAAGGCTGAGCAGAGAAATTGGACTTTCAGTCACATGGACTTTTTTCTAGGAAAATACGTGTATGTGTGCTCAGAACATGCACTGCTTCCCTTCTGCATTCCTGCACAAATGAACGATGCTCCTGTGTCACAGCTGTCCCTAAGCAAGCCTAGCTGTATAGCAAGGCTGTCTTGTACAAGGTGAGCTTTTGCTTTCCTTGTTGACAGGGTTTGCAGCTGGGTTGGTTGGGGAAGGATCTGCTGATTTTGCTCTTTGGGCAGCAGTCAGGGGATGATGATTCTTTTCTTAATTTTGTGTTTCTGTCTGGTGGTGGTTCAGCCAGCCATGGTTGGCTGCTGTAGTTTTTCTGTCCTCCCAGCAGTGATGAGGCTCAAGTAGCATCTCGATAGCACTGAAACCTATCAGGTTGTGGGATTCGTGTGTGACAGTTGTTATATTGTGGAGGGAGCATTGCCAAAGAGTGATCCAGTAGTTAACAGCAAGCAGAAAGTCCTTATATTACTTCAGGAACTTAAATCTGAAACATGGATGGGAGGTGGGAACTTCCTTTTGTCTTAACCAGCAATAAAGTTCTAAACATTTTAAAGCCCTCTGTAAATGTTTGTGCTGAAGTATAACATTTAATCTCTACTACTCATCGCTAGTGAATAGCTGTTAAATCTGGCCTCATTATTTTTGACAGAATAAAATAAAAAGAAAACAGCGCCCAGTGTTTCTGCTAACTGGCTAATAAACACTATGGTAAGAAGATTGGGTAGGAAAAAAAAAACATAAGAAACATAAAAATTGATTTTAATGGACCCCTGTCAAAGAGAACCATAATGAGCGCGAGTCTGGTAATAAATATTGGTATTCAGCACCACGCTTCCCCAGACTTCTCGTGTAGAATTGCATGTAACAATCAATATGGATTTTGGAGTTTTTTAACAACAAAAATAAGTAAACCTTTGAAATATATAAATACTTCAGAGTTGCAGTTTCAGACAGCCCTGCTGGTTACGGGGAAATGGGATAGCAGTGCTTAATGGCATCATTGCAGTGTGGGGATCTCGCTCTGTTTTACAGCTTGTAAAATGTTACGCAATTAATCACCTGAGATTACAACCTGCTCTGTGATGGCTCTCCTTAAAACTTAAGAACACAGACTATAATGTAGACTAAAAGGAGAAGCAACAAAGTAAAAACTCAGTTTTTGGTGCGCTTGAAAGAAATTGATCTATTAATGAGATGAATCTAATTGTAATAACCTGAGGTTATCCTGCTCCTCGTGAAGCTGGCGAGGTTTGAAAGTCAGCACACGTAACAGCACAGTGAGCTCTTTTGGGGAGAACGGGCTTTTAGTTGAGCTTTACATATTAAAAAAAGGGGGGGAAAAATCTTTCTTAAAAAAATAAAAAATAAAAATTGATTTCAGCCAAATATGACTGAGAATTCTGATTTGCCCAGTGCAAACATTTGGGTATCTTGTATATATGCTTTTAATACTGTATCAGCCATTGTATTTTTTCTTTCCTTGGTGTATACAAATGTTACCTTCTCCAGCAACACTGATGCTCAGTGCTTGCTGCGTGAAACACTCTGTCTGTCTGGCCCGTCAGAAACCTTGTTGTTTTACTCCTCCCTTTCTGAGTGTCTTCTGCAGTCCAGGACTGGTTTCCTTTTCTCCCCTGTCTCTTCCCCACAGCGTTTCCAGCCTGGGATGGCTGTTCTGCATTCTCTGACTGCTGAGCTGGAAGGGAATGTTGTCAACTCTGTGCTCAGGGTAATCCCACACATGACTTCTGTTAGCAGTAACAGTGTGCTGGTATTTCCCTGTGCTAAATATGTGCAGCAGAACAGACTCTGGAAAGATGGGGATGTTGACTTAGCCGTTATGATGCCAAACATGGAACAGTTCTCACTGTGTTGCAATAATAGGAATTCTTTCAGGAGTTCCCATCTTCTAGCTGGAGATGCCTGGCTCCCTGCTGCTGACCAGGCAGCACAAGGCACTGCAAGGAGCTGCTCTCATTCTGCACGCGTTTCTTGGAGCTGAGGTTGGACAGGTCAGCTGACATGAATGTGGCTTTGATGATGGTCCAAGTGTGTGCTTCCCAGTGTTGCATGCATACCCTGGGCTTCATGCTATTTTCAGGATAGAGACTATTTGGGAAGTGTTGTGCTCCAGTCTGCCCTCCATGCTTCTTGCAGGCTATTTGCCATTTATTTCTTGATAGTGTTTCATTTCCTTGCACCGTACCGACAGTGATGAGAGAAGGAGAGGAAGAAGGAGCCCGTTTGGCCATGCTTGTGTTATTAATCTGCCTGAACCTTTCAAGGGTGAATCTGCAGTTCAGGAAGTTAGCCCATGTTGCTGTCTCTCTGCCAGACTAACACTATCAGAAACTCTCCAGATTCCGTCTAAACAGGTTTTCAGCCATTACAGATTCAAAGAAAATCTCAAGTGTGTCAAAATGCAGCTAATGCAGCGGTGTATGGGAGTCTGATAAGAGCCTAGAACAATAACTTGGAGAGGTGTGAACCACTCCGCTCATCTCCGAGGTATTTAATCATAGCCAGCGATGATGGTTTAAATGTCAACTTTGCTAACTGTTTCATTCCTCATACTGTAAAATTTACTGTGAGTGATATCTCACTTTGATGCCACAAGTGGGAGGCGTTTGGGAGAGTGCCACTCCACTTTTTCCAGCAAGCAAAGCTAAGAACCAAAGCTAAGAAACTTACTGGAGCTCTCAGGGTTGTGCTCAAATCCAGCTGCAGGAGGTGGGTCTGCAACTGCATGCACAGCTGTTCTGAATGGATTGCTGCTGTGCTATGGACACCTGAAGTTAAGTGATTTAACTGACCAGAGGGTTATTGACACTAATGTGCAGGAGTTGTCGTTATTCCCCATGCTGTTCTTCCTTAAAAATTGTTGTGTGGCGATGGAGGGTTTATAATTGTAGTGAGATGAAGTAAACAAGCGAGAGATAAGGGAAGAGGGAGTAATTAATAGTTTTATGAGAGTTTCTCAATGTAAAGCAAGGGCAAAAAGGTCCATTGTACCACTCTGTAGCTTAAGGCAGTGGTTGCATCAGCTCTATACCCTCCAGGTCATTTCTTCAGGGGAAAAAAAATTGTGTACCTGGACTAAATGATTGGGATCCTTTTAATCTACTGGTGGCTGTGTCTGCAGCCGTTATTCTTGTTCACATAGAGCTGTTTTGCTCATTGGATCAAAAGGCCAAGACCACTGCCTGCATGGATTCATCCTGTGATCCACATGTGGTTTTTGGACCTTGTGAGTAATAACATTAGAAAAAGAATAATAATAAAAATATACACCCTCAACATCACTCCAATTCCTGGAAAATCATAATTATTTTCAGTTGGCTTTCTCAACAGCAAGTACTGTTGTGGTGTTTGTCCTCTGTAAGGTCGTAGTCCTGCTCCCATAGGGCAGATGTTAGAGCACTGACTGTGGATGCGTCCAGCTGCATCGCTTTCCTGCCAGCTAAAACAGAGCACTTACCATTGTAAATACCATAATCATCCAAGCTGACGGCATTTATCAATGATCAAAGTATGCTTTGCATGGCACTTTCCTTTTTTATAGTTTAATGTATTTAATTACTGTTTACAGTGACTGGAAAATGGTTCATTAGATGGATCTTTTGTAGGCGTTAATATAAACAGATTAGGCTTGAGATACAGCCTGCGTTCGATGAGAGTCTGAATGTAGGAAATCCTTTGGTTGGGCTGAGTGGGAGGCTTGGACTGCTCCATATATTCTGCTTCTGTGCTGCTTTGTTCTCAGGAGCTTCAGAGAGCTGCTTGGTGACTGGACAGAGCATTGACCTTCTGGAGCGAGCCTTGCTGCTTGTCTTTCCATTGGACCATTCTGAGCTGAGTTGTGTGTGGTGTTACTGAAAGGCCAAGGGACTGGCAGTCCTCCAGCCATGTCTCTTTCTGATGGGACCCATGTTATTTCTCTTAGAACTGCTTTTCTTCTGTCTTCTCTCAAAAGTCACCTCCTTGCTAGCTGGCAGGAGCGCTGATGAACGCGGATGAGGTGTTTAAGAAGCTTTTTTTTCCTTCAAACCGACTTGTTTGTGCTGCTGGGAAGCCTGCAGCAGCCACAGATGAGCAACACAGCTAAGCTTGTAGCTAGCAGAGCAGCGTTTGGTTTGCGCCAAAGAGGGGCTTCCAAGTAAATGCGGGCAGGTCAGCATGCAGGTGCCCAAAGGATGGCTGCGGCCTCTGCGTGTTGTGGTGCTGGCACACTAATTGTAAAGCTGGTGGAAACGTAACTGAGGACAGCTGTAGCTATAAGGCCTCAAGGGTTCCTGTACTTTGTCGCACTTGAGTACTGTCGTTTGGAAAGCCAGACCAGCACAGTCCAACATGGTAGGCTTAAGTTTTTGGGTGCTTAGTTCCCTTGGGAGTGAGGGGAATGCCCAGCGTGTGGTTCAGCACAGCAGTGCACCCCTGCTCTGTGTTAGGCTGCTCTTCAGTCTGCTTTTCTCTTGCATTTTAACCCTTCCCACTCCCGACAGCGTATTGATGCGTAAATATCCCTTCCTTGCATTTTGGGGATCTGTCTACAGTGGTCACCAAAATGGGGAAGGTCAGCCTTGCACTGCACATCTTTGTTTCCTATGCTTTTATTTCTGAGTATTGTGTAACTCGTGGCACTGAACTGTCACACATCTCATGGAGTTTTCTGTCACTCGACTTAAGCATCTGCATGCTGTGTTTCTAGGTAATAGGAAGAGGGTGCTTGTTACTTTCTTCAGATTACTGTGCAGTACCAGAAGGTGGTGTATTTAAAGGGGGGAGAAAAAAGGAGGAAAAAAATAAGGGGGGTGGGGGGGGGGAAGAAATATTACTTTCTCTTGAAGTGTCTACAAATATCTAGGCATCAATCTTTATTTCAGCAGATTCAATGGACGTGGCAGGAAGAGTTATTATATAGCATAGTCTTCCTTTTATTAAAAATAAACTGGGCTAGGTTTTTTCCACAGTTTCTTGTGGAGATGCTGCGGATTGTTTATGCTGCATCGAGGTAAGAAAACTTCTTATTGGAAATGGTGTTTCAGAAACTTAAACAAAATGAGGTCTGAAACTATCTAGGAAGTTTAGAGTTTGTCAAAGCCTTACAGGTGGTACAGCTCAGTTTTGGGTCACTGCTGAGGTGTTTTGTAGGATGAGCTGTATGGGCAGCTGGGGGGAGGAGGGGGGGAACTTTATTCTGCAAAGTTGGCAAAAAAAAAAAAATCACTTAAACAGAAGTGAATCTTGAGCAACTCTGCCGTAATCAGTGCCATACTTTAGATGTGTTATTTTTCCTGACAGCACTGCTGTGTTTCTATTCATCTGTCGAGGACGATATTACAAGATTCAGACAGAAGATTTGCAAGGAATGCTTCTCACTTGTGTTGTTTCCCCCATAAGTGCAGCTGGAGCAGCCTTCTGCTCCATGTTACAATGAAACTACATTTCTACTGTGCAATTATTCATGCTAATAATCTGGTGTTTTAAAATCTGTAGTGTTAACGTAGTGCTGCATCAAAATGTTAACAGATCTGTATCAGGAGAAGCTCTGCTGCTCGCCCTGTGTGTGTGTGTGTGTGTAAAGCTGGAGGGCTGGCCAGGAATCTGGAGCAGGAAATGTTATAACCCAGAGATCACGTTTTACAACGATGATATTTTAAAATGGCAAAAATAACAACAACTGTATTAGATCATATAACTTGTGCAGACACCCACTTGAAAATACCGCGAGTATGATGGGTTTATTTCTAGTGCGGGAGATATGGAGCTGGAGTAGTTATGGAGAATAATTTCACCAGAGGAGTGTGAGAATCTGTCTATGCAGCCCCATGTCTTCAAGACGTTTCTTAGAAAGGAAATCTTCTCCTGACACTCTGCCCCATCCTACCCACAGATACTAGGCCTGATGTAAATATACCAGCTCCTTCGGTAACTCGGAACGTGAGGGGGAACCTTTCCACTTTGGTGCCAGAAGCAGATGAATGCAGTGGAGCATTTTTCCATTGCAAATGCTTGCTATAAGGATGGGAAAATGGTATAATGGTATGGATTATGTTTCTAATATAGATCAGAATTAGCGGGTATTCCTAAAAATAGCGGGTTTTCATCTTGCTTTTTCTTCCCAGGCTCCTCTAGCCCTCCAAAAATATCTGAATAGAGAAACAGATACTGCTGAGGATGCTGTAATGCCAGAGCTGTTTTGGAAATAGACAGTGGGGTGTAAGCATGGATGCCTGTGTACCAGGAGCCCTTCTCGCAGCCCACTTCTGCACTGGGCTCACCTTTGCAGTTCCACTGATTGCAGTTAAGTGGCAAATGATGTTCAGAGAGCCGCGCCGGGAGAGGAAGGGTTAAGTTCTAAATTCTTATCCTGTAGCTGTAAATGCCATTTTTCTTTCTTCACAAATGTAACCTTTTAACATTTATTTTTAGCTTTTGCGTTAATATATGTAAAAATATTAAAAGCTCTTGTATATTACATTAAAAACTTATGTCAGCTGCCCTGCTTTTTCCTATTTATTAAAACTTTTCAAGCAGTGAAAACATTTTACTTGTTAATGAGGGGAAGAAGGAAAATTAATGACATAGAGCTTGGATCTTCCAAGATGTCTCCTTTTAACCATGCAAAACCAGCTCTTTTTCCTACACTATGTAGTTTAATTTCTGTGTTAGGGTTCAGTAAGCAAATGCAAATAGATTTAATGATTTGCATCAGTAGATCACTTCTCAGTTTAATATCCTCTGATATTTTGGTCAAGGACTTTTTCTTTGGAAGGCTAGTGCCGTTCTACAGAGTAAAAATATTAATAATGGGAGCATTGTTATGTTCAACTAAAGCAAGGCAAATGTATAACTTATTCAAAAGCAGCATCTCGTATTATCTTCTCACTAAGATCATGCAGTGGAAAAGGTTATCCAGAAAAAAGATGCCTTAATTGTGAATTGCTGATCGTATTAAACATTTAATACTGGTTTCTGTATCTCATCTCATTCTGCATCAGAATTCAAACACTCGGATACAAAGTGATCCTAGCAGCAAGAAGTGCCTCAGCCCTGGTGTAGGTGCCGTGGAGCTGTGGTGTGGGTGGCATAGAGCAGCAGCCCAGGCTCAGAAGGTCTGTTTCAGTTGAAAGAAGTTCCTATTGGACTTAAAAGTATGCGAAGCTGGTTCAGTGTGCAGGAGGAAATCCTGTACCCAGAGAGTGGTGCGGCCCTGGCACTGCTGCCCAGAGCTGTGGTGCCCATCCATGGCTGGGGACGGCCGTGCTGGGGCTGCAGAAGCCCTTCCCACCCAACTGTGCTGCGATTCTGAGAAGTGATATGTGCTCACTGATGTCTCTTTGTTCATTAGAATGAGTGCTTGTTGGTGATGAAAGCTTTTTGTGATTGCTTCTAAACTTCTGACCAAACCTCTTAGGTCATAAACAACAAATATGGGCTATTTAGAGGATATTTTTGCTTGCAGAAGTTCGGGGCAAGAAGTAGTAAAGCAATGAGGTGACTTTAACATAAGCTACAAACTCATTTTATCAGGTGTTTGTTTTTGTTTGGTTCCCTTCATCTTTACTGATGTGTGCACCCTCACCTTTGTCATTGCACAGTTAGGTTTTGCTTGTGTTCTGACTACACTGATTAACACAGCTCGTCTGTGCAGTAGCCATCCTGCTTCTGTCAGTGCTTCGTTCTGATTATCTGTTCTTTTTGTTTGTATTTCTTTGTTTGCTGGACGCTATGGTGCAACTGATGTAGTGCACATGCACACATCTTATCCTGGAGATGCTGGGCACACCTGGATTGGTCCCAGCCTGGCTCTCCTGGGTAAGAAAGGCATCTAGCACTTGCTCTTAGAGGCACGAATGGTAAACCTCTCCAGAGTTGGAAAGAATTCATTTTTAAAAGACAGGATTTTTATTGAATTCATTGCACTGCGTTCCTGGACAGTTAGATGTATTTCTTATCCTGTATGAGAAACACATTAGAAAATTGCTTCCCTTTCAGTTGTTTAGGACTTTTTTAGTACATTCTGGGAAATAAGCTAACTTTTCAGGTCTTGTACTTCCATCTCAAAGGTGCAGGATGGGACCCTGCTGCTGTACAGACAATTCCCCAAAGATAAAGTGCTGCTTTGTGTTCATATGACACTGAAATGCTCCTTATGTCTGCATTAACACACAACGGTAAGCTGTTTATTTTTGCCTTGCCTTCATCTTGTGGCACTGGAGCTGCTCATATGAAGCCTTGAAAGTCTGCTGCAATGAGATACTTATACTGTCCTTAGTGTTTTAATGAGAAATTTCTGAGCTTCCTTAGAACTGAAGTCAGTGTGTTATCATAGGTGGCTCTTGAGAAGAATGAGTCTTCTGGAAAGTATGGTGGTTGGTTTCACAGGTTGGTCAGTCCATGGTAGCACAAAAGCCATTCTTGTAGGAGTGTGTGTGGCCTTCAGATATTAATTTAAAAAGCATTATGGAAATAGATGAAGTTTTTGATAACTGTAGTACTAGACCTAGAGCTCCTATGGTGCGTGACACTATAACAGATGGAGAGAGAAACTACAACTATGCAGAACAGAGCTTTTGGAAAACTACTTCTTCTGGCCAAGTGCCCCAGGCAGCCTGGTTAGGGAGAAGGAGAATGGGGAATACTTCTGCCTTACTTTTTGAGACTCTCAGGTTCACTGAGAAGGCTTGGGAAGAGTTCTTCATGTATAACCACAGTATGGAAGAGTTGGTCATAAACATAAATCAGCTTATATTAAGGTAATTGGAAATGTACTACCTCAGTAATTTGAAATTAGTCGTTTTTCACAGCTCATGAATGTTCTTCACCTCTGAAAATAGTTTGTTCTAATTTTAAACACTGACATGAACACTTGAATATAGAAAATGTCTTCTACTTTTATATTCACAAGTCCGCACTGGCCTGATCTCCATGTCATACCCTTTTCCTCTCCCCTACACTAATTCAGTATATTATGTGTATAAAACAGTGATTGAACTCTTGGAAACAGTCTGATTTTCATCTGCTCTTGGTGGCAGGTATAATGACACAAGATGCGTGTTGTCTTCTGTGAGCTTCTATTTGTTGCTTGCTTTTGCAGGCTTTTTTTTACTTGAAGCTTTTGGAAGTTTTCAGCTCTTGCTCCTCTACTAAAGCAGATCCCCATTTAAGTTGGCTGCAGCACTAGCTGCAATTGCTGTTGGTCGTGGTTGGGATCACCTATCAACTCCTGCAGGTCAGGAGTTCTCTGCGTGCTGGGTAATATTGCTTGTGACTCTGAGCTTGTCCAGATGCTCTTCATTTATGCAGATATCCTCTGGGTTTTAAGATTTATGCTTCAGTGTGAAACAAAGGATATCCTCAGAGTTGGGATAGCATGTCTCGTTTCCTGTCTGTTCTGGGAAATGCTTTTTTTTTGTCCTCTTTTGTAGAACTTATAGCAATAACAAATGCAGGCAACAAAAGAATACGGGACCAAAAATGTGGTCACGGTGTGCATGACTTCTCATGCATGCAGGTAACTTGAAAATGAATGGAGGATATTTTGCCTGAGTTAAAGATAAATCAACGCAAAGAGATGCCAAATAGTCCAAAACAACCCCTGCTATATTGAAGCAGAAGGAGAACAAAGCAGTGCCACAAATACACCTTGATAACACTTCCTCCCTGCTCATAGGGCTGATAAATTCAGTGGCATTCTCTATACTGTCACTTGTAGACCAGCATGCCAAGGGTAAAAATGCTGTTGTTGTTGTGGGATTCTTTGTGTTTCCAAGAGGCAGAGGAGGACTGCTTCAGGTTGTTTTCAGCATTTGGGTCACTGAAGGTATTTCTGAATTATGTTGATTAATTATTGATATCCTTGCCAAAAGCTTGCCATGTCTTAATTCTTACTTGTATTGAAGTATTTAATATTACTATGTGAATGAGCATATATTTACTAATTTATTAAACAACAGCCTTGCTGAAATAATGAAACACATGCCAGCAATTGTGACTCTTCTGTGTATTAAATTTTCGCTTTGTCTCAATTCGCATTGTAACTTTGTCTTCACTCAGTGTTTTTCTTTCAGGTCTATCACTTTGTTATCAAAAATCCATAGTAATTGGGATAATTTATGGTCAAGCTAACTCTAGCTCACTCAACTCAACTCCAGGCTCTGTCAGGCTAGCACTTGCCAAATTGAAAGGTCTGCTTTGTTTTGAACTCTAGGAGAGACATCTGTGCACATTAATTGGGGTGTATCTTTTTCATTCATCCAGCACTTCTAATTTGAGAGTCCCGTTAAGTACTGACTTCCCATCTGGAGTAAACTTTCCAACTGGTAACGAGTTGCATTTTGAAAATAGTTATATTTCTCTAAATATTTTGTCATCGTTTAAAATAAAGTTTGTGGTGTTCTTGCTAAGTAATCCAGCACTCAGTGTCCTCGATTACGTTCCCAACACCATAGGGAAGATGGCAGCATTCAGTCTCCGTAGAGATGGGCAGTGTTACCTGATGCTTGAATAGAGCAGCGCTCTAAGTCTCTTACAGAGTTCTTGAATTGGAAGGTTATCCCTTATGATAAATGTTATACGTTTCTCTTTGTTTGCTGGTGGAAACAGGACAATAGCCCCAGCATCACAGATGCGAATCGAGGGTTTTGATTGTGATGTGCATCCTATGTTTGTTCTTGAATAGTAGTGCTTTGGGATCTTCCCACTGCTGTTCTGCTTTTTACAGTGACACTGCTGCCCAAGTTTCAATACTTTGTTTGGCTGCTTTCTTTTTTCTGTGCATGGTCTCCTCCATTTCTGGGTTTGGGATAGATATAGAACTGCACTTCTTGTTGCACTTTCCTTGTGAATTGCTCTGTAGAAGTTGTGCCTTTGTACTTACCGTCTCATCCTTAATACTAGAGAGAATACACTTGCTGTTGCCTCTCTGCTCTACTTACCCATGCTTAGGTTTTTTCCATTCAATGTAGGTCCAACAAAGACTTGAATGATCTATTTGTTGAAATACTCTTTCTAGTTCCAGTACTATAACCATTTCTTTATCATACATATAATGGGATGTACTGTGTGGGAACCCAAATTCCTGGAGTCGATGTGGGTCTGGTTGTTATATTTGAAGAAAAAAAGGCCTAGTTGTAACTCAGTAAGTTTTAGTAGTGTGGGAACTTCTGATATTGTGCATTAAAATTGCTTGACTTTGATTCCTTGATCACAGAATTGGAGGCAAAAGATTTTCATCTCTCCTTTGCAATCCAGTCCAACTGAGATTTACTACCTTGTTCTTCTAAACTAAACATTGAACAAGATATGGTTGTTGGCTTTTGATTTCTTTAGTATGAATTAATTGGAAGGATTCACAGATAGTAATTGTTCCAGATGAGGAGGTGAAAGAAATGTTAGCAGTTATTTGTAGGTGTTTTTCTAGGAGATTATATATGCCTTCTGTTTGTCTTGAGTGTTCTGGTGGATGAGAAATTCACAAATGAGGACTTATCAAAATGTTTCATATTAAAAATAGTGCAGTTTAAACATGCTAACGTTCCCTCCTCAACAGGAGGGATGTAACTAGTGGCATTTTTCCTCTATCGCATGACAGATGATGAGCTACAATTCTTTTATTTTCAGAATGTATAAGATGGCCTGGTATTTCAGTATGCCACTTCATATTGTGAATATGATTCCTTTCTCTTGTAACTTGAAAATTCAGCCTCGACAATGATGTAAAATCTTTTTTGTTCTCGTGCTGGGAAGCACTCCCTATCCTTTCCCAATGTGATAGCATTTCTGAAAACTAAAAGAGCAAGGAGATTTTTCTTTTTACATTTATTTTTTTCTAGTATAGGAGTAAAATTGATTCCAGAAGATGAGTACTTTAGTTTCCTGTAGTTTTATTTCTTAAGCTATGCCTGTGTCTGTGATGCTGGATGGAAGGAGAATCGTGAAAGCTGCTCAGAAAGCCAAGAACCGTCAATTCATTAGGTTGCATTTTTTTCCTGCAGAGGAACTGGATATCACTGTAGGTCTCAAGTCTCCGGTTATGAAACAGCTAAGTTACAGCCCGTTTGACCCTAGGAAAAATACTGAGCTCTAAGGAGAGGTTGACATTCATTCCAGTGTCCCCTAGCTTTTGTTCTAGAAAACCTCATTTTGGGTGAAATCCTCATGGCCTCTTTGATTTGCAGGGGTGGAAACAGTGCAAATGCCACTGTGTTTGCAAGATATAATATTTAGCCATAATGCAGATGCCTTATCTCGTAATGAGTGAGAATGGACTTCACATGAATGTGAATGCACGCATAGAGAAAAATTAAGCTGCCATTTGCTTGTATTATTGCACTTTTACAACAGAATGGCTGCCAGTTGTGTGATGTCTCAAGTGTTTGACAGCAGATACAATGCTGCTGGAGCATGTGTTTTCTTCTTTGTGTGCCAATAAAAAGTTTCATGTCTTTACTATCCAAAACATCTTCAAGGATAGAAAGGTCTCTGTAGCCTGTTAACTTCTGGCTCTCAGAATGTCGATGAGGAAAAAGAGTTGAAGCCAGTGTTGTAATTTGAAGGAGCAAAACATAGGTATTTTAATGAACATCTTTACTGAAGCTTTAATTACTTGAACGTCATCTATTTGTTAATGTTCTCTTTTCCTATAATTAAACACAGCCAGCATATTTTACTTGGGCTGCTTATACAGAAGTGCATGTTCTTAGCTCCTTGGTGCCATTGCTTCTTACCAGTTGCCCTTGGGCTGTGGTAACTGGAGGTGTGAGCAGGACTCTGCCCACTGCAGCTGCTGAGGGACACATTGACACAGAAATGGCACCTGAATCCTGAAAATTAAACAGCTTTTGCATCTTTATGGTTGAAGAGGAGTTGTTCCTAAAATGCAATATCCTAATCCAGCCAATGGTGCCTGTAAGCACGATGTGATGCCTGGTTCCGGGGCTCTGCTATTGCAAATGGGCTTCCAGCTTGACTGGCATGGCTGTGCTGTATCACAGACCTCAAAACAGCACCAGCAGCAGTGAGGCAGAGATTGTGGTCATCCTTTCCCAAATCCCTTTTGTATTTCTCCCTTGAGGATGCAGAAGCAGTGTGTTGTGGTGCAGTTGTGCTGATGGCCTGGAGGAGCCATGGCAGGGTGCTGGGGCAGGTGTCCCATAGAGAGCTGGCATTGCTCTGGATGGCAGGCTGGCTGTGTCCAGCAGCAGTAATCTCATCCCCCTGGGAGCACGGCTGTGTGCAGTGCTGGGGGTGTCACGCTGTGCTGCCTGGCATCCGGGGCTTCACTTAGCTTCAGTTTTTTGCTGTTTTAAGGTGGTAGTAAATTAGCGGCTAATGTAAGGTTGCCCAGTTGTTCCCTTCCCCTGGAAGACTGTGAACAGCTGGTTGGGTTTTAAATACCTCAGAGAAATAAGGGCCCTTTGTTCAGCTCAGTGTGGCAGTTCCCAAAATATGCTTATCCTCATAGCATCGCTGGCTTCACAGATCTCTGTGGTGGCAAATTACAGGGTTGTTTCTCTCCAGTTGGAAAATGTGGCCTTTGGGCAAGGAGATGCATGGCAGCAACCCTCGCTAGGCCCTTATGGTATCCTCTGTGATGGCCATGGGTCACAGACTGCTGTGTGTTTGTGTACCATGTGTCATCTGCCCCATCCTGAAAGTTTCCAACAGTGCAGTAGGATGGAAGATTCCTTGATGTACAGTAGGCATCTGCTGTTTCGTTGGGATAGGTGAACTTTGCAAGTCTTCCTCTATATGTACAGCATTGTACTTGAAAGAAGGTTGAATATTGACCTAATTTGTCTTTTAAAAGGACACAGAGTTTTACTAGAATACTTATGCTATTGAACGAGACAAATGCAGGTACTATTCCTTTGGTAGTCGGCGTAGAAGGTTGATGTGCCATAAGATTTACTGTGCATCACCTTGGCCATCATTCCCATAAGTATTAATTTTAACTCCACTAATAAGAAACTGAACAAAAGTGGAATTATGAGTTCAGTAGTATTCTATGAAAGGTCAGTTGTTAAAAAGGCAGAGTCTGACATTCTGTGAAAAAGGTGCCTTCATTAATCATCCTGATAGGATAGCGTAGGATATTCTTGACCAATACTCGCAGACCTTACACTGTAATGGTTTAGGAAGCAGTGCTTAATTCTCTGTATAAAAACAAGGATTATTTGAATGAATGCACAATGACCATTTCTAGTACTGTAACATTACTATTTCTTTCTATGAAGCACAGAAAAAATAGTGTTGGTTTTTTTAAGACATACTGTCATTATTTTAAAACTTTGTTCATTTTATGGAAGCCAATATTATTACAAGACTTATACTTTAAAACATTCAATAAGAATATATGTGGAATAATAGCAAACACTGATATTTATGTGATTTATAAAGTACTTATTTTCTTATTACGTTGTTTAAATGTGCAGCTTTGTTTCACATTCATTCATTTCTATAAGTCTTGAACAATTACTCTTATGAAACGAACACTTTTAATTGCAGCGTGTAACATTTTCTTGTGTGGAATTACTGTATTGCAGTGTTTGTATTTTGTCTTTGTCCACCACAGCGACAGCAATTTTAAAGTTCATCCAAATTATATAAATTATTAAATGCGGGCCTGGTGGAACATGAATGGATAGAACAGCTTTATTGTGACTGTTCCTGACAGATGATGTCCGCCATGATGCCCATTAATGCGCCGTGTTGTAAGATCCGATGGCCATTATGGAATCCCCTTTGTTACCAGTGTCAAGTCTAATTCAGGACAGCAAATCTCAGCCCCGGTTCAGCCCACTTTCCCCATCTGATGGAAGGTATTTTGGAAGTGAGGGATCTCACCTGATTAATTCTTTCGAAGTTATTAACTTGCTATCACATACTGTAAAATGCAAAGTCTGCAATAGTCTCTTTCCCTTTAATGTCATAATTTTGCATAATGGCTGTTTGTGCTACATTGACTAGGTCCATGGATTGCTTAACATAAGTGATTACATTTTCCTATGATTATAAACTCCTTCCATTAGAAAGACTGTACAAAAAGTTGTAAATGATTTGTTGTTTAAGCTTTCTACTTCATTAGCTCCAATATACACTTTACCAGAGTCATTGTCTAAGAGTTAGTAATATTTGTAATGAGCTGTATAATATGGGCCCTTTTACTAAATTTAAAAACAGATGGTATCTGTTAACAACAGTTTATCATGCAAATTGAACCCTAGAAGAAATTCCTTTCAGTGGTTAAGTTGCTGTAGGCCAAATGATGGAGTCTTGTTGGTTGTATTTATTTAATTCTGATGTAGTGGCAAAAGGAGATAATCGCTGTTTGTTGGATGCTTGGGACAGAACTGCTCTCCTCAGAATTAATGATTCCAACTTTATTTCCCCATTCAAATACCGAGGTTTTCTTTTATGCCTCTAACACACACTTTGATATTTAATTTGACAATTTGTCCTTGTTGCGCTTCATTCCAGGTTTTGTGGAAAAGTGCTTAAGGTTTTCCTCATTTAAGTTCTGAAGCAGCTCTAAATGAGGGTTTCGCTTTTGTGAGGACTTGTGCGTGTCAATCTGAACAGTGGAAAAGATCAGAGAATGCAATGTACCCATTTTTCTTCTAACCTGAACTTCTCAAAATTTGAGCATATTGTAAGTGCACTCATGAGATCTCAGAAATCCTCTTGCAGTGCATTTATTGCCACTCCTGAACAGGGGAGGCCTTCAGGCTGCAGCACAGTCCTTGTTCCCAGGGCCATTTTTTGTCCGTTTTGAAATAACGTTCTTTTTAGTTTGAGGTATTCCACTGACTGCTCTACTTTGTACTGGTGTGAGTATAGAAGGTATGTCAGCGGGTTGGAATTAATGACAGAAATAGGCAAAGCTGGTCATGGTTCACCAGCAGTGCTTCTTCCTGGATGACCCCATGTGTTCATCTCTGTGTTCTACACATGACATCCTGCTATGACAACCCTGTTTTCCTCTATGGGATGCCAGGATGGGTGCTTGTCATTAAATAGCACAGAGCTCTGTACAGAAGTCCTGCTGTAAGGGATACTTGTTTGAAAACTTGCTACCCACATGGTAAAATTAATGCTTGTTGAAGCATAGCTTCTTAATTAATAAGCTGCTGTGTCCTGTGTTTAGCTGTGTGGCTAGGTCTGTACTGTTTTGCATCCCAGTCTATGTAACAAATAAAGGCCATAATGCTTGTGGTTCTCTAAAGTTCTCTTAACTTTGTGCAGCTCTGAGCCTTAGTGCTGGGATTTCCTGAGCCTGGTGTTTAGCCATATTCCAACCATCCCCCTGTAAAAGGCTCATCTCCTAATGAGGTCTTCCCCTTGATAGTGCAGTTTTTACTCCAGAAATAGTGCCTTGCAGCGTCACAGCACTGAGTTAACATATTCTGGTAATCAGCAGACAGAGGAGAGCAAATGTTTAGTGAGATCTGTGACACAAGGTGTGGGCACAAGGTGAGTGTGTGGAGCTGAGCAGGAGCAAAAACCCCAACCAGGTCCCTTGGACTGAAGTTGTGCCTTTCAGTCATCTAAAGGAGGGGCTGAAAGAAGGAAGGGGATGGACTTATCAGGTTCTGTTGTGGTAGGATGAGGGGAAATGGTTTCAAACTGCAAGAGGAGAGATTTAGTCTGAGTTGAAGAAAGTGTTTTATGGTGAATGTGATGAGGCACTGCATGGCCTGCCCAGAGAGGTGGTCTCTGCAGACAGCCCAGGGCAGGGGATGGGCTCTGAGCAATGATGGAGCTGTGGGTGTCCTTGCTCACTGCAGGGGGTGGTGCTGGGTGGCCTTTAGGGGTTCCTCCCAGCTCCAGCCATTCTATGATAGCTTTGTTGCCATTGCAGAGCATTCCTGATGTGTGTGCGTTGCTTTTATTGAATGCCAGTGTTTTTCTATGCCTGTATTTCTGAGCCATGGTCTAGTGAGTACTATTGGTGATGGGGGGGATGGTTAGACTGGATGATCTTGAAGGTCATTTCCAGCTTTGGTGATTCTGTGAAACTGGAGTCCCTTATCTCTAGAACTTTGTTTCAGGTTAACCCAAGGCTAGTGATGACTAGAGTTCATTACTCTAGGATTATGCAGTAAGTTATGTTTTAATTTATGGGCCTAATTAATTTTCTACATGGCAGCTGTTCCTGTTAACCACCAGTCTCTAAAGAGGGTGTCCAATTTTAAGTAGGTGGTGGAAGGTCCTCAGCTTAACCATTTAGGATGATTTGTTCATGTCAGTTGATACGTGCATTGTATGTTTGGCCTCTTGAGGTGTCCCTCTTGTTCCCTCATCCACCTTCACAAATCAAAAAAAAATTGTCCAACTTTTGTGTTTTATGGTATTCTGTCCTTTGTGCTCAGCTGGTGGCATCGCATCCCTGTTTTCACCCCTCCTCCTGCTGCAAAAGATCAGGAGGTGAAGCGGATTATTCTGCTTATCCAAGAAACAGAAGGCTTTAGGTTATCAGGAGGGGCTGTTGCTTCTAAACTAGTGGTCATGGAACAGAATTATTGGTTTGGGAGGGGACAGTTTGCCAAACGAATAGGGCAGTCCCTGCCTCTTGTTGTTTCTGAAGGCATTTTGTATTGTTTTACTGTGGTGTTTTCCAGTAGTGGAAATGAAAATGGAGGTTCGTGTTGCGGTGGGTGCAGAGGGGCCTCCTGTTCCCCTCAAAACTGAGGAGCATCTCTGATATGAAGCTGAGGGGGGGGCTCTGAATGCCCTCATCTGAAACCAAGAAAACAGGCAACCCTATTCAGTGAATAAAAATGGGAAATGCATTGGAGTCTAGATACAGTATCTTTGTAGTAATAAAAGCAGTAGTACAGATTTACTGGTGAAGGAGTTTTAACTGTAATACTGTGGAATAGTAGGTTATTTTGTGTTCAAGAGCTACATTTATCACAAAAATGATGATATACAAATCACTTCCATATCACAAAATGTTCTTGGTCAAAATTGGCTTGAGGCAAGTGATATCTTCGAGTAAACAGTATATGAAGACCATATCTTAAAATGATAGATCACCTAATTTTGTTCTGACAGAGGTTTTTGCTGCAACAAACATCTGTCACTGAAATACCAATTCAGAGATATGGAAGCCAAATTGTGGAGGTTTTCTAGTATTTGTCACTCCTAACTTAAGAATGCTACTGTTAGTTTTCTAGATATTTGAAGATAGTAGGCAGCTTGCAGTTTAAGCACCCTAATGTATGTAGTTAAGCATTTTAAGAGACATAAGCATCTCTGAATGCAGATTAGCAGATTCTGAAGTGCTCCGCATTGATTCCGCGTCGTAAATGCAAAGCCTGATTTGTTGCCGATGCCGCATACAAATGGCATGGAAACACAGGTGTTGTGGCAGAGGAGAGGGTGAGAATATTGGATGAACTGAACGTGCCATTATTAACAGCACTGCAGGGCAATAGGTGTAAAGTTACACGTGGGGTTGGAACTGAACCGGGAGTCATTGTGGAGCTTTTGGTGAGGGATTGGCAGGAGCACAGTGTTGTACATCCAGGCGGCCTGGAGAGGTTGATGGGTGCTTCCAGCAGGACGTGGTGCTGCCAGGACACTGCACTCTGGAGCTCTGGTGCACCCTTAGGAGGCCAACGTCTGGTCTTTCTCTGCAGCTGAATATCAAATAATCATCAGAAGTGAAGATTTTGTCTTAAGCTTTATTTCAACGCTTGGTTGGTTTGATTTGATTGGTAGATGTTAGGGGGATAAAGGCGTTTTGATTGTAACTATTCTCTATTTAGTGTAATTATTGTGTGTGTTTATAACCAGCAACTTTTTAATAAATAACATAAACCAAACTAATGCAGATGTAGTGCTGGAGTTGGTGTTAAGTCTGGTTTTTGTTGACCTGCTGTAGGAAAGCAAAACTTTATCTGTGAGGCAGCAACATCCTGTGCTATTTTGCAGGAAGGATGAAATGGCAAATAGGTCCTTGGAGGAGAGGAGCAGTTACTGACAAGTCACGGCAAAATTTTTTCCAAGGTTATTATTATACATCACATTTTGGCCTAATCACTTTTGACACCGTTGATGTTTCTTTAACTCTGTTAACAAAAATGTCCCTATTAGAGCAATCACTAAGGTTTAATTTAAGTATGTATCTTCCTTTACGCACTGCCTCAGCAGGGAGAGAACATTTCCAATGTAAAAAATGCAAATATGGTATGCTTAGTTGCTTTATTTTTTTTTTCCATTCCTTTTTAAATGGTGCTGTGCTATAGTCTAAAACATGTAAGGTCTGAGAGAGTTTTCATTGCTTAAGCCATATATTGTGCGTTATGTGCATTTCTCAAAGCCTGTTTAAATTTGTTTAATATAGGGAATGGCAACCCTATTCAAGCTCAACAATGTATATGTAGTCATGAACACTGTGAGAAGCAGGACTGGAGTTGTGTTGTCAGTACTCATAATTACCTAAAGCTTTCTGCTGCATTATTTTAGAAACAGATTTCAGGAGTCTGTGCTTTTGGTTTTGGGAAGAGTTGGGAAATGCATTAGAAAAACCAGAGAAGTAACCAACCACTGGGTGAGCTGAAGCTGGAGCAGAGCTTACTGCGAGCTGCTGATAGTGACTGGGACTGAGTGTCAGATGGAGTGCCAATTAATATTCACCACATTAAATCACAGAATCATAGAATGGCTTAGGTTGGAAGGGACCTCAAGGATTATGAATTTCCAACCTCCCCCAACACATGCAAGGCCACCAACCACCATGTTTAATACCATCCCAGGCTGCCCAGTGCCCCATCCAACCTGGCCTTGAACACCTCCCGGGATGGATGGAGCATCCATAGCCTCTCTAGGCAGCTGTTCCAGCACCTCACCACTCCCATAGTAAAAAAAAAACTTCCTCCGACATCCAGCCTAAACATTTCCTCCTTCAACTTAAAACCATTTTCCCCTTGTCCTGCTGTTATCTACCCTTTAAAAGACTTGCGTTCCCTTCTGCTTATAGACTCCCTATAAACAGGGATTGGAAGGATAATCTGAAGATTAAAGATAATCTCATCTTTAATCTTCTTTATCTCAGGTATAATTAGAGGTCAGTTGTTGTGGTATAGGAATTAAAAGTAGAATTTGCCTTCAACGTTGATAATACATATTTGTTTACTCTGTCAAATGTAACAAGAAATCAACTAAGAACCACAGAATGGCCTGGGTTGCAAAGGCCCACAGTGCTCATCCAGTTCCAACCCCCTGCTGTGTGCAGGTCACCATCCAGCAGCCCAGGCTGCCCAGAGCCACATCCAGCCTGGCCTTGGATGCCTGCAGGGATGGGGCACCCACAGCCTCCTTGGGCAACCTGTGCCAGTGTGAAACGTAGTTCCTTCTCCATAGCTTTCAGATTCACCCCTTCATCTGCACTGCATAATGTCAAGATCTCATCTCCGGACTTGTTGGATTTGAACCCCAGGCTGACAAACTGTATACAGGAAAAACTGATAAAATACCGAGGGGGGGAAAATAACGTGGTTAAATACCAGGAGGGTGCAAATCCAGACAACACGAGGTTGCACCTCTGCTGTTGCGTGCCCGCTGTCAGCACAGCAGCTGTGCAGGAAGAGGGAGCTGCTGGGGCAGCAGCTCAGCGCACACAGTGTGCGTGGCACGGCGGGAGCGCGGCGGTGCTGCGGTTGCTGGGCAGAGCGCAGTGCCTGGCGAGGGATGCACAGCATTCTGCTACGCAAACCCCGGCTTTGTGGGAAGGGAAGAACGGGTTAAAGGATTCATAAAAAATGAAGGATCCTAATATTAAAGTGGGGGAAAATGCGGGTGAATGACATATTTTTTACACACCTCAACTGTCAACATTTCTAATCAAATCATCCAGCCTTCTTGCTTCTTAAATGATACAAGCAATATTTCCTGTAATAAACACCCCTAAGTCTAATGAGAGGCCCTAAGGCAACTTCAAATGTATGAATTCATTATAATTGAACAACATAATCTGCAGGGCAAAGATGCCTGCTACCCAGTCTTTTAACTTCGTACGGCTTGGGTGTTCTATGAAAAATGTTATACATTTTGTTTACAATGTATTGCTGCTATTTGAAGCATTGTATGTTCCTGTAGTACATAAGATGGGGACGCGTAATGGAGGAAAAATCAAGGAGGCAATCTTTCATTTTGTTCTTGTATGAAAAATTCAAAAGAGTGAAAACTCACCCAGAGAAATTTTGCAAGCGTATTATTTTCCGATGTTTCGATCAATTTGTCTGTCAACCATGCTGAGAGGTGGAAGGGGCCAGCAAAAGCAATTTAGCTTGTGAGGTCCAAAACAGAAATGTTTTAGGAAACCTTGTCACATGTTATTTTTTTATATTAGAACCGCTGTGTTTTTTATTTGCCGCTCGTATTATGAAGAGAAATTGGTATCAATCATCTAAATCACCTATGAATATCTGATATAACTATTACTTTTGTGCATATAAATAAGGGGAAAATATTTAAATGAAGCTTTTAAAGCGTAGGAAAACCTTTGGGTAAGACAACAGGCTCCCCACTCAGCTTTTCCCATTTAAAAAATACACTGTGCATTTTAATTGATTGCACCCAAGTGACATCATACTGAATCATCTTGCATACGAACATATTGACCTCTCTGTGGCTTTAATTAAGCTATGATTGCTTTATGATAAGTTTGCTGTGGATTGATAGGTGTGCCAGCTGATGTTTAAACTCGACACGCTCTGTGTGTATGTAGCTGTGTAAGACAGCGTGTGCAGGAGAGAGATTAATCCTCTCTTATGGGGAGGGGGGGGATTTGTTAGCACGATAAATACGGTTCCTGTCACTGGTGAGCACTTGTGTCTGGTTGGAAACAGGAAGAACAGGAGCAGAGTCCTGGGCTGTCCTGGTTGGCTCACAGTTTCCAACAGTGGGGTGGGGAAAGTTTGTGGAATGATGAAATTTGAACAAAAGTTTTTCCTTTGGATGAAGCAGATCGATACAGAAGGCGCCAAGTATTTCTGTAGTAAAGTTTCATCATTCATTTACTGTAGAATTAATACAAATCAGAACTGTTGCCTTACGTTAAGTGCCTTATGGTGATTTTTTTTGTACGTGGCTGAATGTGTTTATAGGGTTTGAAAAATACAAATGTGGGTAGCTGTGCAGAAAAAGAACAGCTTTGTGTACTGAGATGGTAAAAAGTGAGGGTGGGTAGCATTAATGGTGTGACCCAAATCCAGGCTGCCAGCCCTTCCTGGGTGGGTTGACCACGAAGGGGGAAGGAATGCAATTTTGTCAGTAGGTGGAGATGTAAAGTAAAAGCAAACGGGAGACCAGGTGAAAGATTTCAGCTAGTGTTAGAGTGATCAGCTTCTTCCAGTCTCAGCAGCAAGAGTGGTGAAGCCAGACAGTGGCTCTGTTATAAAGGGAAAAGAAGACTTGAGAGGAAGAGCTGTAGAATGCTTTGAAATGGCAGCAGGCAATGTGGCATACAGTAATGGCATCTTTATGGGGTACTGCTCCAAAAGCAGTGAGAAAATCGTGACGTGAAAGAGTGTACTGAGCATGGGCAGGCAGCTGGGGGGAAGATGCAAATGTAAATAATAGGAAAGAAAAGGAATAATATCATACAACATACAGCAGGTGAGGGTAACTGTGATCAGTAAAGGAAAGGTAGAAAACTGCATGCACTGGATGGAAAGAACAGATACAAGGAATGAGGGCTGCAACAGAGAGAGAACTCTATTCGTTTCACAAACATCACAGAACCATAGGATGGCCTGGGTTGCAAAGGCCCACAGCGCTCACCCAGTCCCAACCCCCTGCTTTGTGCAGGTCACCAACCAGCAGCCCAGGCTGCCCAGAGCCACATCCAGCCTGGCCTTGGATGCCTGCAGGGTTGGGGCATTTTTCTTACCTGAATAATGCTTCTTGATAATTACAGACGATTCATTTTAAAATCTATAAGCTGTTTAATTACCAATTTACCTACTGTTTATTAAGATTACGTGCTGTATGTTATCCTCTGAAGCTTGTGTATTTATTTGATTTCCTCTTAAAGCAAATCTCGGTTTTGATCACCTGTACCCTGTGAATTCTAAAAATGGGAATTTTCTGGAAAAGTCAGAAATAAATGTGTCACAGTAGACCAAGTCACATGCAAGTGGTGGAAAATGATGTGCTGTATTAGCCAGATACGACAGCCTTTGAGTTTGGAAAGATTAAATTCAAGATGATTTGCTAGGGAAGTCGGTTGTGTAATTATTTGTAGTGTATGTCATGGGTAGGAATTTATTGCTGTTCAGATAAATTTATACTCTCCAAAATAGATATGGTGTGTTTTCCCTATTCCCAGCACGCAGACATGAGTCTGGCAATGGGGAACAGAAATTTTAGTGCTTTTAATATTCCTCATACTGTGTTTTAGAACAGTTCTGCTTTTTATTTGAGCATTCCACTAGCAAATTAATGCGGTTTCCTGTTGACCTTCAGTGATTTAGAGATTGCTTTTGCTTTCTTTTGATTATTTTTGTGTGTGAGTTTGAGTTTATGCTCCTGGTACAAGAAATCTCAGCATCTATGGATTTCAGAAGGGAAACATCCTCTCTAAATTTCCTGATAATTGAAGTATTAAAAATGCCATCAGTTTTTTCCTGGATATATGAAAAGCACTGAGTTTTGTCACTTAGGGAAACCATTCTTCTACAGCATTTGTCCATAAAGGAAGACTGGGATAGTGAAACCTCGATGGGATAAGGCCTTTTAGAAACCTGCAGTCTGATAAACAACGTGGCTTTTCTGCTTTTTTAGGGTTTGCGTTGTAGCACCTAAATACTGAAGCATCACTTCTGTAGATGGATAATTAGTCACGACTGTCGTTTGTCCCAACTGTGGGTACAGAGATGTTCAAATGTACAGAAATTGCAGACCTGGTTTGTTCACTTCAAAAGTAATTGTATTTAATTAGCACTGGTCTCTGTAGGAATGTGAGGCAGTGGGTGTTTGGATGGAAATGTAAAGCGACGTTGCTGTTACCTGTAACTGATGGAAGGCATTGATCATCGCTGTTAGTCATATTGACTCGGGTTGAAATGCAGGTGGATGCCAGTCCCCTTTCACAGGCAGTGCAGCGCTCACTGCTCGGTCCTTGAGCTTAGGGTGGAACTCTGAGGACTCTGACTTAGCAGCTTTTCTCCTGTTGCATTACTGAGGTTTACGTGAAGCAGAGGAGTGAAACTCCTGCTGCCTTTCCTGCACATATCACTGTTCTACATGTTTCTACACCAACGTGGTTCTTAAAGCCCATCTTATTAACGCAAATGGTGAGGCCGTCTGTAATAATACCCGTTATAACTCATTCTTTTCGAAAGGTTCTCAAGCACAGCTCCTCTTTCCTCTTCTATGCCTGATATGGGTGAGCTCCAGCTTGGTGTCTGCTGTAGTGTGACCTCTTTGCCTTCTGTCAAGGCCTTCATTTCCTCTCACATGGCACTTCAGGAACATTAACTTCTTACTGAGTTCCCCAAAGTATGGAATTGGGAACTGCAGATGTGTTTTTCTGTCTCCACCATCTGGCAGGAGGGATGAATTTTTCCACCCGGCATTGTTAAAGAGTTCAGTGCAGCTCAAATTTCTGTTTTCTATGCCTTTTTTTTTTTCCCAAGATTTTGTTTTGTTTTTACAAAATATTGGTTTATTGAGAGATGTGTTACCCTCAATTGACATATTGACATTTCCAGGAACTGTGGTTATTGTTTTGAGAAATACAATCCTACACTGACAGATTCCTATCATTATTTGGAACCGTTGCTGAGGGTTAGTGAGACAAGCCTCATAAATAATGAAAGTGAATCATATTGGGGAGAACAGCCGTGAGAAACAGCGGAGTGTGCAGTGCTGACACCGGATAATTTTGGTGCAGCCATGACATCACGTGGCGCTAATGGCATGCAGGGACGTTGAAACCCTGCGACGTGACGGTAATTAAGTTGTGTTACCACCCTAACTACCCATCGCAGTAATTAGCAGCTTGGCATAACTAGGGCAGCTCTGTGTGCATCCCTGTGTGCTGCACACTTTGGCAAGAAGGCGCTGAGGTGCTGCCTGTGCAGGTGATGCACTCGAACGTGGAATATTTTTACACGGCTTCGAGTAACCTAAATTTCTTCCCTGTAGTTGCACAGGCTTTATTATTTGACAGCTGTGGAAGAAGTTTTGCACTGGACTGGATCTGATTTGCAGTTTTACAGGGAGCAATTGGCAGCAAAGGTAAAAATGAGAAACAAGCCCAGTTCTGGAGGAGTTGCATAACGCAAAGCTCATCAGTGTGGCTGCGGTTTGACCTGGTTTTGGTGCGTGTTTCTCAAGTTAGCAGAGAACTCTAATTAACCTCCTGTTAAAATAAGTGAAATCATTTCATTTACTCTGAGCTAACAAATTTCTCCCTGCTGTTATTTCTGGAAGCAGGTAAGTTTAATATCAAATGCCCTTTGCATGCCAGAAATGTGTTTCCATTATTATTTAACCTTATTCCTACAATGATGATGCCCCTGTATGTGCTGCAAAAATGCCAGACTTGAAGAGAGACTAACATACATTGCCATAATTATTTTAATGAGAGAGAATGGTGAAGACACTTCTCTGCCATCTGTCAACAGAAAGCAGTCAGATAGCATGCTGGACTTTATTCACTTAGAAATTGTTCCTCAGTACTGAATAGTGAATTCTCTACTACTACTTCTAGGTCAAGAGCATTTATAATCTTCCCTGGTTCTCTGTGAAGTCTACGAATTATTACTCCAAAGGCGCTCATTAATTTTGTGGTCTCGCATACCTAAAATTGAAACTTCCAGCCCATTACTGCTCTGTGCATCGGTGCTCCTCTGCTCCGCTCGACGCACAGAGGGGGCAAATAAGTTGCAGGAGCACATGTGCAACTTCTTAGCATGAAAATACCACAATCAATAAGTGCTGTAGAAAACGTGGAGGATACCTTGATTTTATTTAACTTATTTCTCACAGGGGTTTTCTAATAAAAATAGAAAACCCATATAATGCGGTTTGCCAGCAGGTGGTTGGAAAACCTGAGGGAAAGGAGGATTGGCAGCTCCTATATTTTTCCATACCATTATTCTCTCAACTGTTTTTACTATTACTTTAGTGACATAGAACTTGTTTCATACAAAATTACTGGAAGTCAGCAGTTTCATCTGCCCACATTCAAGCCTTTTTGATGATGCTGTCACCTTGCCAGTGTAAGATCCCATTGTGTCCAAGTTAAGTTGTTTGGTTTTAAATGCAATTTTAAAGCCAAAAAGAAGCTGATTTTAAAACAAACGAAGTGCAGCAGTTGTGAGCTGGTACACCTCGGTGTTGTGTGCACACGTCTGCACACTGGAGAAGGTCTCACCTTGCAGAGAAAAGCTCCTTAGAGGGGCAGAGCACCGTGTGCTGTTCTGCAGAGGCCTCGGCCTGGCTTGTGGCACTGAGTGATGCTGTATCGCTGTGCTGCCTTCGCTTACTTTTGCCTTCAGCTCTGTCAGTAACCTGCTCAGTGCAGTGTGTAGCACCAGCCTGAACGTTCTCCTAACCCTTCTCCAAATCGTTGGAAACTAGATAGATAGCTTTTTCCATGTTTCAGAATCCACTTGTTTACTTTTGTTCTGTGGACACCATTAGAAATAAGTTGGGGGGGGGGAAAAAAAAAACCACAAAAAAGCCAAAGCCATCAGCAGTGTTACTAGTTTTTATCAATAAGTTGCTGCAAGTCACTGTCACATCTTTCCTCATGTTCTTAGTTATGAATGACAGATGGGAAAGTCTTCCAAGCATCGTGCCTTGGCATTGCCTTATCTATGGCCCATTCCACCCTCATGCCAGAGGTCTGAGCAACAGAATGGTTCTACAGAAAACATCACAACCTTCCCTAAATGCTTTGGAAAACACCACATCGTATTAAAGCTTTTCATGCTCCCGCTGTTCGTGTTTAGAATAAGGCTATGTTGCTTGAGGTCTTGAAGGGAGCACGATTTGCATTTGGAGACTTTGTGATATTGATACTTCTCCAAATACCCAGCTGAAGAACGGATGATATTTATCTGAAGCTTCAAGTTACTGTGTGCGGAGTCAAAATAAAGTGGAACTAAAGCTTTGCTGTTTTGCTTTCATAGTAAGTCTACTGAAAAATTTGAGAAGCAAAACTGAACTGAAATGTGCTAGAAAGGCATTCAAACTTTGTAAATCAAATGTGAAAAAAAACTCAATTTTCCAACAATTTCATCATTTAAAGGTCTGAAACCGAACTTCAATGTCAGTTTACTGTAGTACAAATCAAAATTACCATGTGCTGCTTCAAACAATCTTACTGTGTTTTCAGGTGGGTGTTGCAGCTTGAAAACCAGGGATTGGTGACCCTGATTGCTGGATTGTGGTTTGTTATTTTTTGTTTGTTTCTTTTTTAAGCCCTCTGTTTGTAAGATGTGAATCTGTCTTCCTTTCCCTGCCCAGCCACCACAAATCAGGCTCCTCATAGACTGTGTGATATTAATCTCCATGGGGTGGACACCTCCATGCAGGTGCTATAGCTCTCCCCCTCCTCCAGTTAATTCGGGTTTTAATCTCACTTCCTTTGATTTATTTACTTATGTCATGTGCAATGTGTCTGGCTCCTTGCCCTCGCTTTGCTTTCCCCCTTGTATACATCTGACACATTCTTGCTGTTTCATTGTTCTCCTCACCTCTTGCTTTTGTTCCCTGGGATAAACCTGTTTGATATCGCGTTCTCCAGTGACGGATTTCCTACGGTTTGCTTACTCTGCTTTAACTTTGTCACATTATTACACAAATTGCTTTTGGTGTTTGCTTCAGCTGAAACGTATGAATCAAAATAATAATACCTGCGATGCAGGAAAATAAGGACTCCGGCACACTGATCCTTTGTTTTGTTAAATTTCCCTAATCACATTCTGACCCCTGTCCTCTTCTTGCTGCAGCTTCCTGGTGTGTTTGTATTCAGTCCCACTCTGCTCCCTCAATGGGCTGCTGCAAAGTTTATTCACTCTGAGAATATAAGGTTTTGATGGAGGAAAGGGTAAAAGGAGGTTTAATAATACAGCTTCATGGATTCTGTCACTGTGTGGCAAGAGGTGTAGTGTTTTTGGCAGAATAACGCCCTGAACTGTGTGCTGCATGGAATGAACCACCCTGTTCTGCTGGGGACTGGAAGGGCACTCAGCTGGGTGGGCTGCAGTGTGGTTACCTGGCATGGAGCTGGTTCTGTCCTGTGCTGTGAGCGGGTGCCAAGAGTTGTTCTGTTGGGTGTGAGCTGCTGGAAGGTCTGCCCTGTGATTGTTCATTCTGCATCTGTGCTAAAAATAAAACCCCCGCTTGTTTCAAAGTAAAGTATGGCAAGAAGTGTGGTGTTTGCATATGGCAAACTGAGTGATGTGCAAATTAAGTGACTGCCTTTGTAAGGTGCTGCGTTAGTTGTAGTGGGAGAACACTGCCTGGGACAAGGATGGAAAAGTCACTGCTTGTGGTCATCAGTGGCTTTTTGTAACAGAAATAATGAAAACCCTTCTTATACTTCTGAGCTCCATCTGCAAAAGAAAAAAAAAAAGAAACTTTTCCAAGGACTCTTAGTAACTTAGGGACCTGTTTCAGAATTATGCTGTTAATAGCTTGGACTGCAGACTAGTTTAGTTCTTTCCTGAAGTGACGGAACAGCATCATCTCTCTGCTCACAGACTGGGATGAAATATCTTGGTGAGCACTGCCATGGCTGGCCCAGCATCCCGTCATGGAGCAACAAGCAGAATCACGGAATAGTGTCCTGGAATCACTGAGGTTGGGAAAGACCACTAGGATCATCTCATCCATCAGTTCATCACCCCCAGAGGGAGTAGTACTGACTACTTGAGGGATGTCTACTAACAGCAAGAGGCTAACTAGTTACCTAATAAATTATTATTTTTTTTTTAATTGCAGTTTAGGAAAATACTTAATCATCTATCATCCTGAAATCACTTTTCTGCGATGTTTGTGTGCTGAACAGACTTGGTGGTTTGGTGGTGAAGCCACGCAATTTCTGTTTGTTTAACCGTGTCCAAACACCTCTGCTCTACTGGCCTTAGTTAAACTTCTCAGTACTTCCTTGCAGAGGAAATAAGATCTGTTTATCATCTACTCAAATGCCTATATCATTATTCAAGCTACACGTCTGAGGTCAAAGATAATATCGCTTTTTCAGCAATACAGCAGTAGATGATCCAATAGGAATTCCAGTTTTCTTAAAGTAAAGGCGAAGTTTGTTTTTAATAGGGCAAAAATGGGAGAAGACAGCAAATGGAGAGTTAATTAGATTATTTGAAGTTAGCATATCAGACCTTTTGGTTAGAGCAGAGGCAGAGCCAAGTTCCTTTGGTTGCAGGGGTTAAGCGAGATGAAAATCTCACCTTGTCTGTCTCCAGGCTGCTGCCAGACTGTCTGTCTGTCAGACCCTTGTTACTTCACAGGAGACAAATCTAGAGGAAAACGAGGCAAAAGGTTTTCTTTGTCTTATAAACTCAAGTATTTGAACTAACCTGGGTGGCTGTCTGATTATTTTTCAGTAGTCTTTCATTTGTTTTCCTGCTCTATGGTCCTCCCAAAGAAAGTTGGCTGTTTCAGCATTGTTTTTCCCCAGTTTCATTGAATGTGTTTTAAAGTCTTAAAACCCAACTGTTAAAAATTATTGCATCTTTTCCATGAGCACCTTGTCGCATGAAATCTCATTACCATGCAAATAGAAATAGTTCCTATTGCTGTGCAGACAAATGTTACTGTCCAGATAACAACTTTTTGAACCATAACATAATGCTAACCATTGCATTTGTAACAAATACGACTCGTCTACAGAAAGAGCAGTTTGATTGTCTGGGATTGGGTAGGAAATGTCAGCCCATGCCCTGAAATTTTAGCAACTTAGTCCATATTGCAGCATGGCAGTGAATCCATCTAACTGTATAAATACGATTCAGTTGTTAACAGTTTACATGATGTTGTAATCTTTGGTGATGATGAGTGAGGTGGTAAGGATGCGAATATCAGCTTGTTTTGTTGAAGGCACCAACTTTATTTTGTGGCAGCAATAGGGAAAGGCTTGTTGGATGTGAGCAAGCAGATGTGAGACAAGTGGCTGATAATACAAATTTATATGTACTAGAAACACTCATTTTGTGGGTTCTACATAAGTAATGGTGCCAAACTTGGAGCCTACGATCATCAGACTTTATTCCTATTTAAAGATCAATTAAGAAAAAAACACTTGTGTGCACTGCAGGAAAACTGACACTGTGTGCGAGTGACCTGAACCATAAACTTAGTCATTGTAAATTAGTTTGTGAAGTCAAATACTTTCTTTCATACCTAATTCCGAGTAATTTATTGGCAAGGAGTGGACAGTAGTTTCTTTAGGAAGCATAAACATTTCTTTGGACAGAAGTTTGGATCTTTTTCCAAAATGTCAACTGCCTATTTATTTCTATTTATTCCTTATAGCAAAAATGGTTTCGTATGCAAACAATCACCAGTTCTTCTACTGGTGTCCAGGCTGCAACGTAAATATTTTAGCTGTCAGTCTTTGATGTTCCAGACATTGGAAATGGATATTTCTTCCAAAATAAATATGTGATTTTCGAAGCTGATTTTCAGCCAGATGACTTTGAGAGGAGGTAGTGGAACCAATCCAGTGACTTTGCATCTTGTAGTTCCTAGAATTAATTTCCCAAGAAGTGTAGAAAGCTACAATGGAGAATTAATCCACACGAAATGTTTACGTTTGCCACTCATACTCCGCTCTTTCTAGAATTGTTTGTCTTGTGTTTTCTGTAGTTATTTACTATCCCTTACAAAAAAAAAAAGTTCAATTTTAATGTCTTAGAAAACGATAGCTACCCAGGCTTGATTGCATTTGTCCTTTATTTGGAAAGTGGAAATTCCAGTGTGTGGTTGGTATGTGATGTTTTGATGGAGAGAGCTGTGCCACTTAGTTGTTCTGCTGACGACTTCCTTCTGACAACTCATCCTAGAAAGCAATACTTTGCATTGCGAATTTTCTTAGGAACAGGCTCTTCTTTTCCAAAGCATCTCCCCTCTGTTCTGTTCTAATTTATTTGTGAGGGAGATGCTTTTATCTAAGCATAGTGTATGCTATGATCCCTTTTCAAAAAAGGGATTTCAGGTAAGCAGCATGTCTTTACATTCAGAAGGTTATTTATATATAATATATGCATAAAATATATATGTAAATAACCTTCTGAGATTTTATATATGTATCTCAGAGACAGAAAAAAGGAACTTAAATCCTTTTGTTAAACTCAAATAAAAAGTGTTGAATCTCTTATTCTTCTCTGCTAAATCAAGATTTTGGTCATGTGCAAGTGATTGCTGTATCTGTAAAATCAAATATTATTTTAAATGATTTTCAGAATATTTTCAACTGTTAGCATGGGTTTGAGATGTACAATACCACTTCGTTCCTGATAAGAGTTCCCTGCTAAGCTGTAATATAATAGATGTTATTGAGGAAAAACGTGGCTAAGCAGATGAGTTTTCTTCAGCTGTAAATACAGGATATCTTGTGTTTTTGGAGAATCTCTTTGTAACAAAGTCACAGTTTGAAGTTCTGGATTTGATAACTGTAGATATTAATATGGGTTAGAAAGTCAGAAATCGCTGCGAGAGCCTTGTCCCCTTGATTCCCCAGTGCCAGAATATTTTTCTGGGAAGCAAAATTGCCTTTTTCATGAAAGAGTCAGAGTGTCACCAACTATGGATGAGTGCTATCAGTTGTCTCATGAGACAGTGTCATGGAATTTTTATTCTTGCCTCCAAACTGTGGCACAGTTCCCTCTTCACCTCTCAAATTGAATGAAATAAGACGCTTTCTGTCTTAACATTTCAAAATCCTCCAGTGCTTCCAGTCCCTCTTTGTCAGACACACTTGGGTATTTTTCTCCTTTTTATTGAGTGAAATAACTGGAGGCATTATCTTCTACTGTGAGACTTGTTGACTAAGTATTCAATGAGAATTTCTGCTGTCCTTGGCTGAGGAACCACTGAGGAACCATCTGCCCTCTGGAACGCACAACTGTAGTGCAGCCCTCAGTAGTTTTCCACAGGATTCAGTGGGTACGACGTGACCTGTTTGAGTCCTGCACCATTGGGTTGGGTTTTTCAATATCTAAATCAACTCTTTGACCTGGAATTTTACGTGAAGGATTTGTAGCATAACCCTACCTATACATCCAGTGTCCGACTTTGCTGTTGGTTACTTCCACAGTTGCATGCTTCATGGTAACCTGTGCATACTGCTCTCATGGTCTGCAATTTACTGTTGAGTTTCTTTTATTTCTGCCATTTGAGACATTGGAGTGGCATGAAATTTGGTAGACATTTATTTCCTCCAACAAATTAGGTGTTTTTGGATAAATAACTGAAACTACACAAGTGTCTGATACCAGACAAGAAGTTTGTTTCCTGGGTCAGATGGCTGCGCATTCTTCAGCATGCAGCTGGGTCCCTGTAGCTTTGTGTTGTTGAATCCTTTCTTGTAGTGAAGCACCGAGTTAAAGCCTTCCCTTTCCATAAGAGCAGAACTATTTCCCTTCAGATCTTTAAGTTGCATCTGTTGACCACTCATAACCTTCTTGTCTCTTTTGGCCAAGAACTACTTCAGTTTCAGCAAAGATAATTCAAGTCTATAAACAAGATTTCATATAAATTCCAGCAATATTGATGACTTCCTGTAATTAATCTTTAGTATTTATTTCTGCTAAAATGAGTGCTCTGGTAATAATAAGATGCAAAAGGGATAATCTCCTCCATAGGCAGAAAACTCCCCTTCAATCTGTCAAAGGGTATTTCCTCCTGTGAAAGCCTGACCTGCACTGTAGGCACCTGCAATGAAGGGGAAAGGAGGGAATTTCCATGCTCAGGAATTACTGAAGGGTGGCTGATGGGTATTGCTTAAATGAAAGCTGTGCTCCCTCACTCCCTGCCTGGTTGTGGTTGGACTTGATGATCTTGAAGGTCTCTTCCAACATGAGCAATTCGATGATTTGCACAGCTGCCTTGGCTGTGGTGGCATCTGGAGAGGAATCCTCTGTTGTTCTGAGATGCTGGCTGCTGTGCAGGTTGTGGTGACTGCTATCGAGCTCCGTAGAAAGAAGCATGGCTTTCCTTGCGAGTGGCTTCCTAAAAATCTTCATCTTTTCCCCAGAATCATTCGGGCTGCTCAGAAATAATAGCAACATCTGGGGAGCACTATGATGAAAGCATCATCCTAGGCTTTCCCAAGTAAACCTTGGATGATAAAGGGATGCTGAAATCTTAGGGCAGCAAGGAAACAGTGCACCTTCCTCCCACAAAACAAACAATTGTATGCATTTTCCTTTCCTGCAGGAAGCCCAGCTTTCAACAGTGGGAGTTTTCTTCCTGATTTTTGCTGTAGCATCATATGGATGCGGGACTGGAGAGCTCTGTATCCTGTGCTACTGTAAGCCCACATCATAAATAGAGCGGAACATCAGGCATAAAAAGCAAAGAGCCGAGTGTTTTTATTGGCTGAAAGTGTCTCTATTTACAGTTGTGTATAGACAGCTGAATCTGAAGTAAATTTTTATAATTATGCACCTCTGAAAAATAAAATCTAAGTGTAAAACTTGACATACTCTCAACTATAATAGTGTGAAAAACACTGTTCTGAGGAGATGAAAAATATGTATTTGTGCATTTTAGACTATTCCCCCATGACCTGCAGAGGGAACATGAGAAGTGGCAGCAGAACTGTAAACAGAGAGGCCACGCACCCCACGCTCTGCTTCACGGGCTGCTCCCAGCACCGCTGCTGTTGTTCACGGAAAAAATTACTGTTAAAAAAAAAAACAGCAACACGTGCTGAAGTTGTAATAAATCCAACAGGCTGAGCATCTCTCGCTTGACACGTCTGATGGGGACCAGACGTTAAATGAAATCTCTGGTACGCTTTGGGTTGTTGGGTTTGGGGAGTCTGAGATGGAAGTCCTGCAGTCTCTTTGTAGAACGTGTGGTGTGAAGGCGTTGTGCTTCTTGCTGTCTGTCCAGGGGTTTGATCCATTTTTGTTCCACTGGACCAGGTGGGGAGGTTGAAGACTTGAAGTGCATCAGCAACATTCAGTGTTGATAAAGCAATCTGTTTTGAGTGTTCACTGTGTCAGCAATGTGTGCATTCTGGAATCGAGTGAAGAAGGTTTTCTGTTGTCTTCCGATAGAAGAAATACCAAAATGTGGGATTTGATCCTCAGGACAGTTAGTTGGGTTTAGTGTCAGTGAATTATACTGAATAATCCAATCCTAAAACTTCTGATGGCCATAAGCATTGGAAATGCAGTATTACATTTCACTGTGGCTATCAGTTTTAAGGAGAAGATTCATCTCTCTTTAGGCTTTGTGAAATAGATTAGCCTATAGGTTGTGTTTATTCTGACCACCCATCGATCCTTGGAAAGTGCAAAGGACACAGCCAGGACGCTGAAAAGCCTAAAAACTTTTTTAAGTAAGGAGGGTTTGTTTGCAGGGACTTTCATTTTCTTTACAGCTAAGTTGTTCTGCCATCAGCTTTAAAAGTGATGTGTTCCCTACCCAGGAGCTATAAAGGGGCACAGAAGACCTGCATGTGTAGCAGAGAAAAAACTGAAAATATTTCAGAAATGTCTTAATAATCTCTATTGCTCAGGCCTAAGGTCATCTCGAGTATTTTGAATGTGCAATAATTGGGAAGAAACACCACATAAGAAACTTTTCCCATAGTAAACTCAGCGTGGATTAAGGATTGCTATTTCCTGATTTCTGGGTATGAAATAAGTTTATCTTCACATGGCAATTCTCAGAGATTCATTACAGAAAACTATTTTGACTTCCTTTGCCCTAATCCCACTAACATAAAAGAAGAGATACTGTGTGCTTAGAATAGTCATAGAGCAGCAATAAATTTCTACCTGCTCTGAACATGGGAATTAAAAGAAACAAATCACCCCTTTCCTGCCTACATTTTTTTAATAGGAGAGGATTTGTAGTATGAGAAGTTTGTGTTTTCATTTAGCTTGTGTGAGGCAAGAGAGAGAGTTCTACCTTCAAATGTCAGAGCAAGGAAGTGGAGTTATTTAGATTCTGGTCGCTATCTAAGAGCTTTGAATACAAGAAATGCCATAGTAGTGTTCAGATTAATTATTTAATCTGGGATTTCTGGAAATTCATATTAATCTCTTTACCACACCACACATGGTAGGTAAGGTGAATCACAGAATGGCCTGGGTTGCAAAGGCCCACAGTGCTCATCCAGTCCCAACCCCCTGCTGTGTGCAGGTCACCAACCAGCAGCCCAGGCTGCCCAGAGCCACATCCAGCCTGGCCTTGGATGCCTGCAGGGATGGGGCACCCACAGCCTCCTTGGGCAACCTGTGCCAGTGCAACGGCATGTTTGGTTATTCCCAAGGTTGATGGCATACCAGAGGCGGTGAGGTTATGGAGCTCATGTGCTTCCTGGAAATTTCTGATCTTCATATAACAGCGTAATGAGTGTAATCCAAAGTGTACTTCTGAATCTTGCTCTGAGGGTGGGCAGCTGTTGGTTGCAGGAATGTGAAGTCCCTTTGGAAGCCTTGTGCATGCTGGTATGTGGTATTTGCTATTGTGGCTTTTTATCAACCTTATTTGCTTAGGATGCATACCATGTTGTTGTACTTACTGCCCTACTGTGGAGTTGCACACTGCCACTTTTAATTCTCCTCTTACTAACTGCCAATGAGGAGTTGTCATAAATCTGCTTTTCTTCACTTTGTAAATTCTTAAGACTTCACGTGAGGGTAACGTGTCCCCCCAGGTACAATGCTCCCAGCAGTGGGATGGAGCAAAGCATCATTGAGTGCCTTACCTCTGCAGCCACCTGCCTGGGGACAAATGCAGCAAAACAGCAAGAAGGGACATTTTTGAGAGGAAGGGAGAGAAAAGGCTCCTGGATTTTTGGTTTGGTGCGGTGTTTTTGGGCATGAACAAAAAGTGAAGCTGGTGGTTCATTGTCCTAAAGAGGAAGCAGGAAAATCTGCAAAATGAAGGCAGTGTCCCTTGAGAAAAGAATTTTAAGACCTCCGCAAGAAGAAAGGAGAACAAGGGCAGCTCATGTCTAAGAAAGTGTGAAAGGAACAGTGCTGACACACAAGGACAAAATATGGAAGTAAAGCACAAAATACGATGAAATTAGTAAGAGATAAACAGGGTTTGGTGAGTGCATTAGGAATGAGGGGAAGACCAAAGCGTTTGGTCTGCTACTTGAGGGAAGCAGGGAGCTATTAGCAAATGAGACTGAAGTGTTCAATGACTTCTTGCATTTGTTTTCAATTAGGAAAAAAAAAATCAAAAGTGAGCAGATGGTTGGCACAATTAATACCAGCAGAAAAGGGATAAGATCTGGGCCTAGGAGATCCAGAGTCCTGCATGTTTTAAAAGGCCTGATGATTTTAATCTGAGGATACTTAAGGGGCTCGCTGAATTGCTTGTAGTCACACCAGCAGGGCATTTGGGATGCATGGGGAGTCTGGGTCAGCACTCAGGTCAAAAGGGAGAGGCATGGGTGCAGTATAAAATTAACCTGGGAAACAGTTCTTTGTTCTAAATTTATATAGGATGATGATGGGGAAGGATGAAAGAACCTGCGTGACAGATTCTGCTTGTATCCATTTACTTTTTGCATATAGGGCTCTTTACATAAGTGAGATGTTTTGATTTTTCTGTAAGATTTTAGACATCTTCCGATGGCATTTGTGCCACCGCCTGAAGAAATGCCTTGAGGTAGCACTGTTGCTAAATTTGCAAGTGGCATCAAGCTGGGAGGGAAGGCAGGTGTAATACGAAATAGAGTTGGTGTTTAAAGCAATTCTCACCTCGAGACAAGATGACCTTAAGTAAAGGTGGTGCAGTTGAAGATTGTCAGGTAGCAGCGAAAGCCTTACTGGGGCTGATCAGCTCTGAGTACAAGGCAGCTCAGCAGGAGGGGCACGTGAGTGGTCAGTGCAGTGCTGCTGGTCGAAGAGCAAGGTGCTCTGTCCCGGAATGTGTGCAGAGAAATCTACCCAATTGAATCAACTGGAAATTAGATGAGGAGTGGGTTCTGCGGAGGCTGCAGTCAGGGCTAGAATGTGTTGTGTACAAAGGGGAGGAAATTACCTGTTGAGATGTCTGTGCTGAAGGGGGTGTTAGGAACAATTTAAATTGCAGCAAGAGAGTTCCTGACAGGACATCACCAAACCTTTGCTGAAGTTCTGAAGCAAATTGTCCAAAAAAAGATTGCAAAACCAGGAGAGACTTATGGGAAAAACCTGCTGGGAAATATGTTGGTGCATTTGATTCTAGACTGGGAGGGCTGCTTTGGCAGAAGACTTTCCAGAGCCTTGTGATAGGACAAGGAGGAACGGATTTAAACCGAGACAGGGGAGGTCTAGGTTGGATATTAGGAGGAAGTTTTTCACTCAGAGGGCGGTGAGGCACTGGCACAGGTTGCCCAAGGAGGCTGTGGGTGCCCCATCCCTGCAGGCATCCAAGGCCAGGCTGGATGTGGCTCTGGGCAGCCTGGGCTGCTGGTTGGTGACCTGCACACAGCAGGGGGTTGGGGCTGGGTGAGCACTGTGGGCCTTTGCAACTCAGGCCATTCTAGGATTCATATTTGTATATTTGCTTAATTGGTTCGATTGGCGTCTTCTAGGGATTATTTAGTTGCAATTACTTATATATTATTATTTTTTTATTATTATTATTTATTTTTATTTTTTATTTTTTTTTACCATTGCAATAACATTCATCTGAACTGGAAGCACAACTTTCATGGCCAGACTGAAGTTACATTGAGAATTCAATTTCTGAACACTCAACCTCCCTGTAAGGAAGCTGAAAAGTTTTAAATAATAATGGGGAAAAAAAAATCAAGGAGAACACTGCAAGAGAGATTGCTGAGTTAGATTATACTGAACATGTACAAATTAGGGAACTTAGTGTGTAGATAATGCTACCTTTGAATATCCGGTGTTTGGGGTTCAAAGTTCTTCTTAAGTTGTGCTTAAATGTGTATTTTGTGATAGGTTACCACATATATTGCTGTGTAACTAGTTTACTTTCTGCAGTTACTGTGCGCATGTACTAATATATAACGGTATCATAAAGTGAAGTGTATGAAAAATGTGTTCTATGTAGAATTGTGGAGGCCACCATAAATAAATATGGTGCTTTTTTTTATCATCAGTATTAAAGGCTGTATGATTTCCTTACTGCTTCAGGAAGAATTTAATAATTTAAAGCTTTTTAGCATTCTTGCCAGTGTCTTTGATTTGTCTGAAGTAGTTTGTCCAACCCAGTGATAATTTTTTATGGTTGTGGTTGGGTTCCACTTGAGTTGGCTCAATGTTTTAAGAGAGGTTCTGCAATTAAATACTTCTAGTCCTCAATTAAGAAATGGTTTAATTAAATTCTAAATGAAAAATTAAGATTTTCATTGGGAAAGTATTAAAAACAGCAAGTAAAGGTAGCAACAGTTTTAATTGTGATGCAGAGTAGTAGGAGAGTCTTGGTACATATACAGTCTTACCTAAATTTGGTCAACACTGTGGTGTCTGGAGAGCCACCGGAAAAAGCCAAAAACACTGCCCAGCACTGACCAGAGGGGTTCAAGTGTAGGGAGTTTCAAGACACAGAGATGATATGCCACACCTGTGGCTACAGACACCAGTCTGGTTTCATTTAGGCTTACGGGACAGGTTTTAATACCTTCTTTGGTCTAGTGTTGTAGTGCCTTAATTAAAAGTAAGAAAAAACAACAGAAAGGTATAAGGACGTAAACATTTTTCTTACTCTAAGCTGGAGAGTCTTTGTTTCCTTTTGTGCAATGTGATTGGCTGCACTTCTACTGTGGTATTTAATCTTAAGGAAAATCCATGGTGGTTCTATCTAAAATAGGGCAGATTCTCTTTACGTTGTCCAGGTTTTAAGAGTCTTCACTCATGCTGGTACCCCCATGTCAGGGCTGCAGAACAAAGTGCTCAGTCTCTCCTAATTTATCTACCACATCCAACACTGCATCCTGCACACCCTTAATTGCCTTTTTGCTATGTACTATAAGAGTGCTGAACAGAAAACTGAATCATAATGACCCTACCTGTCTTCATCTCACCCACACGTCTGTTCAGAAGCATTTCAAGCATTATCTGTCACCCAACTTCCACTGCACATGCCCCAGTAACTCCATGTCATGCTAACTGGTCTTCAGTGACATCAGATGGCATTCAGTGACATATCTGAGGGAGATTTCCAGCTGGACTGTTCTTCAGAGTGTCTCCAGATTTACCAGACACATCTCAGCAAAGCTGTGTTGACTAGAAAGGCTTCCTTCGTTTGTTTTGCTCTGGATATTAAAGCTCCTGCTTTCCCTCTCACCTTGATTAGTTTCCAATTGCCTTTCCGTTGGGTGGATGAATTTGTGGCATTGCATCTGGTTTGAGCTTCAGGACAGTCTCCATTTTACAACACAGAGCAGTTGTAGTGGATGCTGGTGTCGTGTACTTTTTACTCATGGAATCATAGAGTCACAAGGTTGGAAAGGACCTGCAACATCATCTAGTCCAGCTGTTCTCCTATCAATGTTACTGCCACTAAACTATTAAACTAAATCTCATAGCAGCCAAACCAAACACAACCCAATATTGATCATGGGAGCTGAGGCCACTCCTAGTTTTTAATTTAGTGTTTTTTTCATTTTGCATTAAAATGATCCAGCACTGTTAGTGCTTAGTGGTCTGAAGGGGCAGATTACTACATCCGGAAGTGTTATATTCCTCTAGTGCTCGCTGGGTTGACCTGTTGCCGTCTCCCCTCTGCCCTGAGGTGTGTGTAAGCAGTACGTGTTCTGTCCTACAACATCACTGCTTTCCATGTGCAGTGACAAAGCCTGGGGCAGCTTCGGTGCCTCCCACTTGCACTCTGTACTTGTACTGTACTCTTGTACTTATGGGGCTGTGTAACCAAGTGGTGAGTTAATTTATTTTGCTAATCTGAAGGGGGAAAAAAAAAACACAGCCTTGCTTCCCTCTGTTTTCCCCAAATTATGCAATTGTAATTTGATTTTCTGGTGGCTGGTGACTTATCAAGACAATACAGCACTCTTCCTCCTACTTTTGTTTTTCTTTTAAGGGGAAGAGTTTTCTACTTTTTTCTCCAAACTTGGATTAATCTAGTTTACAATAAGTGAAAAGAAACCTTGGGGGGCCACGTGAAGAACATGTCCTAACACTGTATGTGCTCTTGAAAGAGGTCTTGTTCAAGTCCAAGGTTCCCTGACACTTCACTGTAACATAAATATGTGATACTCTAGTGCATGCTATCTGAGTGGCCA
>JAPSGF010000013.1:10964951-10982451 GCA_035772895.1 Perdix hodgsoniae
CTGGTTATGTGGGATTTGGGTCTCTACTTTGCTTGTTTCACCAAGCATGTGTGTTCTCACACAGATGGGGAGGTTTAGGTTAGATATTATGAGGGTGTTTTTCCACCCAGAGGGTGGTGAGGCACTGGCACAGGTTGCCCAAGGAGGCTGTGGGTGCCCCATCCCTGCAGGCATTCAAGGCCAGGCTGGATGTGGCTCTGGGCAGCCTGGGCTGCTGGTTGGTGACCTGCACACAGCAGGGGGTTGGGACTGGATGAGCATTGTGATCCTTTTCAACTCAGGTCATTCTAGGATTCTCTGGGCGGTTTCTGCTTCTGTGTGAAGTTAGCTGCTTATTCAGCCTCACCTAAAGAAGGATAAAGAAAACAGGAGTAAGTCATGTCCCACGAAAATTGAAACCACATTTAAATCCTGGAAAGAAGCTTGCAATTAATTATCCTCCTTTAAAATGACCCCTGGAGAGTCGTGTGTTAAAAGGGAGCGTTGTTTTGAATATCTTAGATTTAAAGCAAAGTGGCCTCAGTTCACTCTCCAAAACCAACTGTTCCTGCGATGAGCGCATGAAATGCCGCATTGGAGCACAGTGCTTTCTGCTGGAGGGAGAGCTGTGTGGATGTGCTCCTTATCTCTGCTGCGGTTAAAAGGGAAATGTGGTTTCAAGGCACTTCTCCATCTTCCCTTTGCAATTAATGCATTTAAACACATTCTGGTTTTTCTCCTTTGTCGCAGCTCCTTGTGTACCATCGTGTGCTGTCGTCTTGTGCCCCATCAGCCCCATGTTAGCATTCCTGCCCTTTTGCTGGGGTTCAGAGCTCTGCAGCAGGTCAGGACCTCACTGTGAACATATTTTTTTTTATATATAACAAATTTCTGGTATTGTTCATTAATTCCTGTCTTTGAAATGCCATGTCAAGCTCCCAAGGAACTCACGGTGCCAGTGTCCCTTGGACAGCTTCTCACCATGGTCCAATGCGAGTTCCTGATGAAATTACAGGTGCAGGGAAATGCAGAATTAGAAATATATCTGATGTTGCAATACTTGTGAAGCTATAGCTTTGTTGATGACAGGACAATTCCGTTTTTGACAGTTTAATTTACTGTTGCCAGTGGACAAGAGCAAAAGGAGAACGTGGGGTTAGCCACCTGCCCCCTCGCACTGTGTTTCACATGCTAGGTTGCAAAATCATGACTCCTTCAACCTGTCGTGCTCAAATGAGAAGGTTTTCAGCTGGGAAAATGGAATACATCAGTGCAGGTAATATTGCCTGACCTCATAAAACAAAAGGAAAAATTGCAGATTCTGACAGCCATTATGAATCTTGTATCAGCATCCAAACGGCTCTGAGCTGAACTACAGTACATGTTTACAACAGGAAAAAAAAACAGGGTTGCCACATTAACTTGCAATATGGAGCAAAAAATGACTTGTCAGTTATTCGTTCTGGGGTGTTAAAGAGGCTGTTGGATTTCCTGGGATATACACAGAGGCTACTTAGCCTGGAGCGGCACAGAGAGGTGCATTCCCTGCTCTGATACATCACTACCGGGCTGCGGGTGAAGGGGATCGGCTGGGGCTGTGTGCCAGCAGCTCTGCCACTGGGCACCTAGCAGGGCACATTCCCTTGCTCTTCAGATGGGTAATTTCTGTTTCAAAAGTCTTGGGACTGTGGTGTGTTCACCCAACCCTATTTATTAAATAGTTTTATTGAGCGCAGTTGTTTGTGTTTGTTTTTTTTTTCTCTAATTTCATCTCAACTATTCCTTAACAATTTTTCCGCTATTCTGTTTTGTTAATTTGATATTGCATGTTTATATGCTGTGTTACTTTTGGGGTTTAACTCTCAGAAGGTTCTGAGAGGCTGTTGTCAGCATACCTCAGTGCCAGGTGAGTTGGGGATAGGGTCAGTCACCCCACCTATAGATTTACACATCTGCAGTGCATGAAGTTTCCTGGAGGCTGTATTGGGCTGTATTGGTAGCAAAGAACCTGTGTAGGAGTTCTAGACAGAGTGCGTTCATCTGATTACTATAATATGCTTCCAGTACTACTGTAGTCATTTTTTACATTTGAAATTCCTGGTTGGGTTTTCTTTTAGACTTTGTCTTTCGAAGAGGCGAAGGCCTTTCTGGTGTTGGCTTTTCAGGCTTTATCTGCTTACCTGTGTGGGCCCTCCTCAGCTCGCCATGACAGCCGTGTCCTTCCACATTTGTCAGCACGGTGCAGAAACACTTGGAATCCACCAGGTTTCAGCCCAGGTGGGATAACGGGAGCGTTGCTCAGGTTTCCCTTTGCTCCTGGGGGAATAAAAGCTCTTTTGCCTCAGCTAATTGGGCTGGTGTATGTGTGGGCAGGTGATCCTCTCGCTGCCGCCGTGCTGATATTTACCCATCTCCCCTCCTCAAAGGGAGCCTGACGCACTGCCGTGCTGCCGGCCGCTTTGTGTTTGCTGGAGCTCGAGTGCTCTTGAATTAAATTGCAGCTCGCGAGTAAGATGGGAGCGTCAGGATGCAATGGGGAGCGAGACTAGTGGGGTTGGGTATCGTCATTAGCCAGGCATCTCCATCCTGACCTGGAGAGAATGATGCAAAAGGCAAATTCAGGAGCCATATCCACATAATAGATTCTTTGTTCTTGGTTTTTTGTTTTGGTTTGGTTTGCTTCTTAGGTGTTATCTTAAATGTTTAAGATTTCAACCTTCAGTTATCTCATTCATAAGATTTGTTTATGCAAATAAGTTTATAGATGTTTGTCTTATGTTTCTGTAGTAATGTAGATTTATACATTTCAGTGATCTGAAGAACCTTCCATGTGAATACCTGGAAAAGAAAACACAGGGTGTGTTGATATCCATATAAGGTGCTGAAATTTAGTGGGATGTGGTAGGTTGAAGGAAAAGGTTTTCCAACAAAACTGAATGCGGCCCAAAAAGAAAACAGAATGAACTTTCATACTTCAATACTGCTTTTTACCCATCCTTGTGTTTACAATTTCACTGTCACCTAATGCTGTGGGTACAGCCAGCTCTAAGACCACTGCAACCACAGCACAAATGAGCTTTCTGCACCTCAGAGGCATTCACTCTGGATTCCCTCATTAATTTGCTTTTAAAACACCGAAGTGATGGTATTAAAAAAAAATAATAATAATTTAAAAAAAAAGAAAAAAGGAATGAGATTGGAAAGATGCTATTAAATTACTGCCGTTCAGCTGCTTGTCCAGACCTTCACTCCCTGCTGGGCTTTGTGCATGTACCTGGTGTGCCAGCAGCATGCAGGTTCCTGGGTGCATTATGCTTATCTGAGGGGCGGGTGAAAGGTGCTGTCCCCTGGGGAGCAGCTGGGTCACACAGCCTTTAGGAGAAAACACATTCAGAATTCAGCAAAGAAAGAAAAGTTTGGATTCTTGTAGGAACAGAAGAAATAAAAAACAATGGGCTTTGGGGGTTGTGATGCTGGAGGATAAGGAGGGCTCTGAGCGTTTGTGGAGATATGTGCACTGGAATTTGTTCCAGCAGAGTAGGTGCATGGGGCTTTTCTTGGGACACCAATCTGAGTCTCTGCAGTTGTCCATTCAGACCAGTATAAGGCTGCTGACGGTAACAAGCTTACGGAGCCTTTTACGTTTGCAGCTATTAATAAATCTCTTTTCCATAAATTATCATCTAATGTCTTCTGCTGTCAGAATGAGCGAGTTTCCCGACCGAAAATATTGACAAAGATGTTGAGCTGCTTTAGAAAGGTGTTACTCTTTTCAAATATTCATTTCAAGGTTTTATTTCTCGCTCAGCATTTATTTTTAGAAAACGACTCTCAATCTTTTTCCAGAGACCAAAAAAATCACCCCTCGTTAATGCCGATTAAGATGAATGAAATGGAAGGCATCCTTCCCCTCTCATTGCTTACTCCACACATTGCACATCACCGGCTGACCATGTTTTTCCTCCACGGGACTGCAGCGCTTTGCTGGGGCCACTTCTGCCTTCTTGGCTTTTTGCTTCCCTTTGTGTGAGACTGTCAGCGCCCGAGCCCGGCCGTGACATGCACACAACGCCTGGTTTTTCTCCTTCAGATCAGCGGTTCTGGACAGCTTCTCTTTCTCTGGCAGCCGCTTCAACCTGCTCTGTCTTGTCATCTCAGAGTTCAATATCTGCTGCTCTGAAGGAAAAAAAACGGGATGGGTTGGACCATTGTATTTGGTCTTTTGACCCTCCATGTTGCCCATGAGCAGTGAAGGATAACTTTTGACAAGCCATGTCAGATGTGACAGGCAATCTAGTTGGGTTGAGTGGAAATGTGCTGTACAAGTTTGAAGCCTTAGTTGGGGGCATTTTCCTGGTGTTCAGTGCATTTAAATTGACACCAGACCTCAGTGTTTTTCGCTTCTGAGCCCGTACTGCGTGCATTGCCAAAGCGGTGGATTTCAGAGCCGGAATGCAAGCGTTCCGTATGCATTTTGCATATCCTGCCATCCTCAGGAACGCACGTTGAATTTAGCTTTCATCACGCTATTATGATCCTCCTTGATTTTTATTTCCTTGCAGGAAGTTACGCTTTACTGTTCCGTTTATTTCTGTGGCTCCTCAGGTCAGCTCCATGCGATACCATCGGCGGCTCTGAGGTTACGCTGGAGGTTGGTGAATACTGCGAATTATTCAAAAGGCATTGAGGGAGCCTTGTTAACCTTGAAACTGCTTTTATTCCTGAGTTAATTATTCAGAAATGTTGATAGTAGAACTTTTGTAGGAAGCACATTTTCTGCAATGTTACATAGGCTTTCAGTCAAGATCTTTTCTTATTATATTCCTTCATTAATGGGTTGTGATATGTAGTTCCACTTTTATTTAAATTAATTCTCATTATGGATGTGAAAAGCTAACAGATAACATGCTCCCCAGTAGTCTATTGAAACCCAGAGCCTATCAGTGCTGGTCATCAGGCACTCCGTGCTTCCTTCCCATCCCTTCCCCAAGCACAGCTCTCTGCCTGCCCTGCTTCCCTGCCAGGCACTGCAGCCTTGCCCAGCCCTCTCTCATTGTTGCAGCCAGCTGATGGGCAGCAGCCATAAATTGTGAGGAATTACCTTTCAGATGCCCCATTCCACTCCCACCTCTCCTAAGTGATGCCTTCGTTTTCCTCTGGGTTCTGCTTTTTTTTTTTTTTTTTTTTCTCCCCTGGCATCACAAAAATGTTGGCCATGGGCCTGTGGATTTCCAGCTGGTTTGTCCTGTGTGGATGATCTGTTTGACAGCCCTTTGCTTTGCACCCTGCTTCTTGGAAGTAAAGAGTGTATTTTTTTTCTCCCACTGCTGCCAAACCACACTCTTCATCTTGCCCTTTTTAGCTCCCTGATTAGTACTTATGTTGCCTGAAGCTGAAAATCATACAACTTGCTGAAATGAATCCTGGGCCCTTCCTTCCGACCTGTGTTCAATCTCAGCTGCAGGAATGCCAGTGTTGTGCAGCAGTGAGGATGGGCAGTTGGGGATTCTTCAGCATCTCTACTCAAGCTGGTCTTGAACATTGACCCATAAATGCACTTAAAACATGATATCATTTTGAACTGTAGCAACTCTTGGTCTCTCTTTCTGTTTTTGTAAAGAGTTGACCGTCGAGTTTCTAGAGGAGAAGAATTCGGGAACCACATTGGTTCTGTTTTTCAGCATCTGTTTGGAATGCTGGAGTAAAACCACACAAGTTGGAAATTACAGTTCCATTTATGGAGATTTTTACCAAAAAATGTGACTTGTATGGAGAGGCTGCAACTGGGGCATCTCTTTAATCATTGAAGTCTTTGCCAGCCTTCTCCCTAGCATTTTAATTCCCTTAAATCACAATTAATTAAATAATCAGTCATTCCTAAGAACAAAGGTTCCTTCTTGCCGTGAGCAAATAACAATTCCTCACTTTTCAAAGCTCCCTCTGCCTGCCCAGTGAAGCAGGGGAAGGTGCTGTCATCCTGCCTTCACTGTTCTTTTCTTCCCTGCTATTTCCAGAGGTGTTTAGATAAATCATCTCCACTCCTTTGTTTTAATTTCATTTTCTGCATCCTTTAATAAGCATAGAACGTGAAGTAAAGGTGTGCATGGCTGAGAAATGAGTAATTCTTTCACATGTGTTGCTTCAGAGCAATGGCTTCTTTGCTACCCATCACCTTCAGCCATTGGTCTTTGAGTTTTGTGGGTTCAGGTTTGGGGAGAACTTGCCTTCCTTTGGAGCCTTTATGTGTTTGAAGGGTCCTTTCCTTCCTATGGGAAAAGATTGCTGTTTTCAGGTAGGACACCCAAAGGTTGGCACTGACCTATGCTGCCCATGTGAGAGTGCAGATGTTCTGTTTGCTTGTGGCTGTCTTGATTCTCCACGAAGAAATGAGTTAAATCATTTAACACCACGGAAGATTTAGTGTTACACAAGAGAGGTGTGGAACTGTGGGTATTTTTCCTTGAGTATCTTTCTAAATGAGGTTTCCTTTGCTTCCGTTTTAGCCACAAATAAGACAAAAGATGAGATAGATAGCTATTTCAGACTTTTCTGTTACCACAGTAGTGGAATAATTTGAAATTTCAGGTGGGATTTCTCAAAATGTATTTTTTACCATGGAAGTCTAGAAGACATCTCAACTGCCTTCATGGCTGTGATCTATAATACAGCTCAGATATCAGGAGGGCATTGGGAAGGGGGTAGGACCCTATGGACAGGACATGGGCTGTAGTGTGCTACTTCACTGTAGGAGCCAGCGCTCTCTACCAAAAATGTGGAAACAGTATCATAAAAGGTAAAGTGTTAATTTTTTTTAAGAAGATGTCTACTCTGTTAAGGTGGAGGGAAGCACAGTAGAGGCTCACCTTTGTGCTGTGTTATCCAGGGAGGAGCTGGCAGTGTGGGCAGGAGGCTGTCCCAGCTTGTAACCTGAGAAATGTCTCTGGACCCTCTACAAAATGTAGGTTTTTTTTTTTCCCTCAGCCATTAACAAAACATCATCATATCCATACAGCGTGGTCCTGCCTGGTTAACTGCGAGGCTTTTTTGGACCACAGGCTGTGTAGCTGTGCGCATAGTGTTCCAAGCTGGTTTCCTCATCCCTGCAATCAGGGCAAAGTACAGTCTTTTGCTGCAAATTAAGGTTTCAAACCACTTATCTGCTCTTTCTCTCAGCTTTCCATTTTCAAGTCCAAAACATGGTGTTTTCTCTTGGAGCGTGCACACAGCACATGAGGATACAGAGCTGGCTCCTGGTGGGGAGGTTGGTGGGACTGCTGTCAGTGTGTGCTCCTGGTTGCCCCTTGATGTCACTGCTGGGATTTGGGCATTATCGTGTTCATTGCACTCAAGCCCAGTGCCTAGCAAGCATCTTGTGTTTTATTTGTGCTGTCTAAATGGCTGTTAGACGAAGTAACTTCTTTGGACTATTGTTGGGGTTGTTGGAGTAGGTGGGTTGAGTTTGGCAGAGATTTCTGATTTTCTTCAGTTTGGGTGCAGCTCCTGGTTGCATGGTGGGCTGGATTTGAGTAGAGGACTTCATAATGTTCAGCCGAAAAAGACAGAGATTAAATAAATGTTTTGGTTTCTTTAATTTCAGGCTTCTAACAGGCAGTGCAGTGCTTTGGGAAGGCAGTTATTCTGGAGTCAGGCTTTACTTCCAGCGTTGGGGTCTGAACGTGGAAGGTTGGGAATGGTGGGAGATGCTTTCCTGGCGGCTCACTGCAGAGATCTCATGTCTGGAGGCACAGCAGGAGAGAAGGAGGTGTCCTGGCATTGGGGACCTGTGTCTGTGTGCCACCTGCCTGGGGATGAGCTACTAACCAGCTAGGTGCTGGGCTCTGTAAGGGAGAGGACAGCATGCAGTGTGCCCACTGAAGAAGAGCACCTCCATGTGCTGATACAGTGCTGTCCATTCATGCCAGCAGCTTCTGGTGTTGATTTTTTTTTTTTTCCTTCTTTCCATATTACCCATTTGTTTATTATTTTTTTTTCCTTCATTTGCCTTCATACTAGCTGTGCTTTTTCTTCTTTCCTCAGCCATTCACGTGTGAATTAAAAACAAATTAGACTGCTGGGTCAGTTAAGTATTTAAAAAAAAAAAAGACATAGAGCAAGCATTTGGCAATAAACTTGTTCTTTTTGGCACCTGGAATAAAAACAGTAACATAACAGTACCTTTATATAGCACATAAAAATATAATTCAGGATAAGAATTCAGAGGTCACAGCAAGTGGTTAGCTAAATAGCTCTAGGGAGTTGGAATAGTTTGCTTATACAGAGATAAGGCGATATTTTATGCAGAAAGTCTATGTGTGGCTCCAAAGCGTGATGGTTTTATATGGAGTCAAACAGCTTTGAAAATACTGTGCAGAAAAGTTAGAATTATTTTTGCAGATTGTAAAGCGTGTGTATCGGAACTTACGAGGTGAATAATTCAGCTGTATTTAAAAATGTCCGCTTTCTTTGGCTTTAATTAGGCAGTTGTGGCTGCATTGTTTCCTACCAACAGCTTCCTTCATTTATTTAGCTGCACGTTCCCGTTGTTGGAAGGTATCATTATGCTAGAAAGGCGTTTCTTGACCATGGAGAAATGGCAGTAGAGCACTTTGGAGGTGTGAAGTCCTCAGGGCCAGAGCAGCCCCTGAGCCCCACCATCTCCATTGGGTTCAGGAGGGTTATCAGTGCCTTGCAGAAAAACCTCCATCTTAATGGTGGTGCTCTGCTGTTAAGAACCTCAGTCTTACCCATAGGTTGCTTTGCAAACCTCTTCAGCCCTCAGAAGCTGTTAGAATTGTTTTTTTTCCTACTTGCATGGTTTGTAGAGACATCGTTACATTAATTTGTGGTTGGATAGATAGGGTGGTGAGGCACTGGCACAGGTTGCCCAAGGAGGCTGTGGGTGCCCCATCCCTGCAGGCATCCAAGGCCAGGCTGGATGTGGCTCTGGGCAGCCTGGGCTGCTGGTTGGTGACCTGCACACAGCAGGGGGTTGGGGCTGGGTGAGCACTGTGGGCCTTTGCAACCCAGGCCATTCTATGATATGAATTACCACAGAAGGCCTTATGTATAAGATATATATCAGTGCTGAGTTGGTAGGGGAGGTACATACCCGTTCTGCAAGGTTTATGGTGCCTTCTGCTAATGGATAACTGTTACTGAAAGAATTTCACCAGTTTGATTATACAGAATGCGTATATTCAATTAAAGTAACCTTTTCAATTAATAAGATGTGTTAATGCTGGCGTGGAGGTGCTCCTTCTGGTCTCGGAGCAGCAGCAGCAGCTGCTGGCCCAAAGCACTGGTGGTGGGACCTGGGGGTAACTCCCATTCCTCCTAAATCCAGAGCAGTTTGTTTTGAGCTCGCCTGAAGATGTGAATGCACCGACTCTCATGGATGCTCTCAGTTTTGGGCACTTGCAGCTTTTTATAATGCCAGCCAGTCCTGGGTAGCAAACTTAGAAATAGTTTCTCTTTTGAACTCAATGACTTGTATACAAATATATGAAGAAGTAAAGTAATTAGATGCTGGCCAACTATTTGTTCAAGTACTTCATTCATTATAAAATGTTGGGTTAGCTGCAAGTATTCATAACCAGCAGTCTATTCTGTTTTGAGTGTGGAAAATATACTTTTTTTTTTCTTGGAAATTGATTTGTAAGAAAAAAAGTAAATCTTAATAACAAAGATCCTTCTGTCTTTTTGCATCTGTTAGTGAAAATAAAACTTAACTAAAAGGCCCTAAATAAAAATGAAGGCCATTGATTGTGCAGGAAGGTGCCCATTGCAGTCGTGGGGATGGCAGTGGTGTTTTTTACATCTGTAAAGGTAGAGCTTTAATCTAAAAGCTTAATTTCTTTCATCGAGGAATTAAATTCTGTGAGAACATATTTGAACATAGTGAAAAGATGTAACCAGTGGCATGCTAAAGGGTACATTCCCCTCAACGCACATAATTATGTGGTCATCCAGGGCTTTGTTCATTAGGGCATTTGATTTACATTGGCCTACCTTAAATGTCATGTAATTTTTTTATATATCCAAATTAATGCATTTGTTCTGGAGTCGAAGAAAAACCCAGCTAACACCTGTCAGTATGAGCAGGGTTTGGCTGCAGAGGACGATGGGTTTTCCTGAGGTGGGATGAGGCAGCACTGTGCTGGTGGTGCTCAGCAGCTCCCACTGGGCTGGAGGCGGGCAGAGGATGAGCAGGGGAAATCCTTTCTCCTCATCCCAACTGTGTCTTTCAGAAATCAAGACTGGTTCTCTTTTCCCATATATCTTTTTCAATGCCTACCGAAAGAAAAGCATAAGACAGATGTAGTTCTCTTAATGATCCCAGCATGTCTTCTTGCTTAGGTTAGCTCTCCTTGTAGTCCTGGTCACAGTGGCCGCCACAGCACAGCCTTCCATAGAGATCTTTGACATTAGCAAAAAAAAATTGGCTCTCCTTTTTTTTTTTAGGCTTTTTTTAGGCTGCTAAGCATCCTACTCTCTGTCGTAGTGCAACCGCATCAAAGTTACTCAATTACTGTTGATGCTACATTTCGGAAGTACCACTTCTTACATTATGACTTTATATTGTGATGGGTGGATGGTTGGACTGGATGATCTTGGAGGTTTTTTCCAACATCAGTGATTCTGTGGTTCATGTGTGTGTATATATATGTATACATGTGTGTATATATATGTATGTATATATTATGCATTATACAACTGAAAAAAGGACCTGGGAATAAGTTGCCTTTAGGGCAGGTTGCTGTCATTGGCTGTGTGCCCTTCCCTGTCTGAGTCCAAGAGGAAGCATTTTGTGTCCTACTTCCAGGCTGACTACTTGACTTTCTTGATGGATATTTTACCTTTTGCCACCCAACCCTTGCCTGGATTTGTGTGTGGGTTTTTTTTCCAGCAATAGTGAATGGGATGGGAATAAAACATACCAATGGGTAGCCGTGTCAGATTACCTCACTTGGAATTTTTTCCTTCCAAGGAGGAATTGCAGTCCCAGATGGCGTGAGGCCACTGTTGGGCGATGGCGGTGCTGTGGTGTGGGGCTGCAGAGCCTTGGCCCAGCACTGGGAGCCTGGCAGCTCCCACTGGAAACCATAAGGGAGCCGTGAGCATGGACTGCTTGCTTCTCAGAGCCCGTGGTCTCATCCGGAAGAGGTCTCTAAAAATAAACACCCCCGTGTTCGCCTCTTTTACAATGCTTCATGCTTTAGCTCTTGTATAAATATCTGCCACATTTCCACCAGGAGTTATTGCTGTTATATATTTTACAGACACTTTACTGTCATCTAAGTGGTTTATTTTATTCCCACGGCTAGGAGGAAACTACAAAAGGAATTTTGTAATCTGAATGTGATTGTGGGCAGAGAGTAATGTTTTGAAAAGGAGCTAAGAGTAAATTATATCACCGCTTTATTGCGTTTAAGGAGACTTTTCTATTGTGCTAGGAGTTAACATTAGTTTTCAAAGTTATTAACTGGATGTGGTTTTATTATGACTGTGTGTTTTGTCAATAGATGACTTTTCTGTTAGGATTTTCGGTGCCAGTTTGGCTGCAACTTTGGCACCACTGAAGTTTAAATATGTAAACTCGGCTCCTGTTGAAAGTTTGTTTAGATTTTACCTCACACTCCAACGCAGCAAATAAAGTAAACGTTTTTCCCCTCGCAGCCTATTTATAGAGAGGCTTTCTTTGGGTGTGTGGCTGTTACACGGCGCAGTTCTGACAAATCGTGTTTGGAGAACCATAGTCCAAATATTTGCAAAGCCTTAGGCTTCTGGTAGAGCTGGAAGTTGTGTTTCTCGTTGCAAGGGGCTGGGCTGCACCTCTGTGTGTACATGTGTGTACAGTGAGGGTGGTGAGACACTGCATGGGCTGCCCAGAGAGGTGGGGGTGGTCCCTGCAGACAGCCCAGGGCAGGGGATGGGCTGTGAGCACTGACGGAGCTGTGGGTGTCCCTGTGCACTGCAAGGGGTGGCACCAGGTGGCCTTTGGAGGTCCTTTCCAACTCAAACCATTCTGTGATTGTATGATTCTACATGTGTGTATGCGTAGCACCAGCACGTGGCATCGTGCTCTGTGTTCTCAGGTGGTTACCACAAGCCGGAGCTCTCAGGTGCTCACTGCTGTATTCTCTCCTTCAAACAGTGTTGGAGCCTCTCTGTGTACTCTTGCAAAAATCAAACCAACCAAAGCAGCCATTGCAAGGGTCTTTTCCTTAATCACAGAGATGGACGCTCTGAAGCAGAATTGATCATTAATGCATCTGATGTATTTTCTGCTTGTCTCAGTATATCAAATAGCCAACGAGAAAAAAGAAAACATGAAAATATTTTTTTAACCATAAAATCAAAATGTCAGCTCGTATCCAGCTGGTGTCAGTTCTCTGCTTGGGAAATAATTGCAGTGGTCTTAGAAGCTTATGCAGGTAAAACAAGGGTTATTAGCAGCAGCAGCACTTCGTTGAGTTGCTCTGCCAGTCAGTTTTTCCAGCAACAAGCACTGGGCTGTAGTGTGAACTTCTCATTTAAAATGGTGTTTTTTAAATTCCTCATAAAGTGAAAAGGCATTGAGTTCTGAGACTACAGGAGCTTTTCAGCAGTGCATGCAGCAGTTCCATGCAGATGGCAGCACCAGGTCCTTCCTCTCCAAGCAGCGTGGCGCTGCAGGACAGTGGTGCTGGGAGGTGGGGGCAGCAGTTTGGTGTGTTGGTCAAAGAACCAGAAACATTAGCAGAGGAGGGCTCAGGGAGTTCCTGTATTCCGGAGTTTTTGTTTTGCAGTCATAACTGCACGAGGCACGGATGCTGTGTGCTCTCTGATGCCAACACAAGCATGAGAGCAAAGCCCCAGCGGTTGCTGGGGTGGGTATTAGTTTTTGTTGGTGTTTTTAATTTCTTTGAAATGATGGTGGTCGTGGGCTCGTGGTTCTCTGCGGAACTTCATTTGGTTAGCAGGAAGAACCGCGATGTCCAATGGAAGAGAATTCAAAGAATCGCCTTAATTTTTGCATTCCTTTACTTTGCATCCTACCTGTTTAATGAGCTGCTTCTGTGCATCCTCCCTGCCATTGCCCATCCGCGTGGGCCATAATTAAGCATCGTTAGCTCTGTGTGCAGGCTGGTGGCTGCCGAGCGCTTTCATCTGCCCTCCCCAGCAGCCCAGATGAAAGGGGCTGACCCGGGCGGGCGCAGCTTTGATGTGCTGCAGCGGGCAGCGGTGCCGGGGGACGGCTCTGAGCAGCGATGGAGAGGTTGCATTCGTGCAACATCAAGTGAGGCTGCACGGCTCCTGCAGTGAGCAGCCCCATGGTGTGCTGTGTGGAGAGAGGTGCCTGGATGAAATATGGGGTCCCCTCAGTGCCTGCCTGTAATGCTGCATCCTTTTGGCTTTCCTCAAACCGCCGTGCCCGTGGTGGTTAATCTGTTTCACTGTTTATTTGCATTCTCCCTCTCTGACTGAATGTTCACTGCCTGGATTTACTGTTCTGTGTTAAATACGAAGCGTAAGTGTGGACCATATAAAGCAGAAATATTTCATGGTATGTGTGAAAATGTGGAGGAGCCTCTTCTGAGCCAGGGTGAAGGGATCCACGCCAAGACCTGTAGATATCCATTACCAAATGAAGTGCCTTCACGAGGCATAATGCGCTCCTGTGAATTATCCATTACATGTCCTGGCTTGTGCTGCTCTGGCCTTGGTGGCTGCTGCCACAGCCAGACTGCAGTTTGGGCAGGACCTAGCTTCCAATTAAAGCCAGTTACTTGTTTTTCTTAGCCATCTCCAAGTGTAAATAAAGTTCATTAAGAAGACACCTCATTGCAGCCATCTGGTACTAGAAGGAAGCTCATAAATAAGAGGAAACTGACTTCATGCGAGGTCTGATAGCACTAGGGCAAGGGAGAATGGTCTTAAACTAAAAGAGGGGAGATTTAGATTTGATGTTGAAGCAAATTTTTTGCAGAGAGGGCAGTGAGGCCCTGGTACTGCTGCCCAGAGCTGTGATGCTCAAGGCCTTGCCTGGGCCCTGGGCAGCCAGGATTGATGCTTGACCTAGCAGTTGGCAACCCATCCCACAGCAAGTGGTTGGAACAGGGTGGTCTTTGACGTCCTTTCCAACCCAAGCCATTCGGTGATTCTGAGTATCCCTTTGGAGACTGAATTGGAGTCAGCAATGTAACTCATAGCCTTCCAACAGGAATTCACAAAGATGGAACTATAATGTCCTCAACTTAGGCTCAAGTTTTTGAAGGATGCTGTCTCAGCTGCAAAGAACATTTTCTTTCCCATCATGATTCTGTGATGCTCTCATTTTTATGACACCCATATTCTTGCTAGTGGTTAATAAGGAAAAATGGTACAAACCAACAGAAACAACGGTGCAGTTGAGGCCTGGAGGAGCTGCAGGCTGTGTGGGGGTCTCAGCATGTTGGGCACCGTGTGCCATTTCAGAATTGGGGCACAGTGCTCCCAGGGAGCCTCACCAGTGGGTGCACGGGATAATTGTGTTTAATGTGCTGCTTGTGATCCTCCTGCTGATGCATCCCAGACTAAGACCTACCTTATTTTTTATGGCATGGCACTGTCAACTTGCATTAGGCTTGCAGCCCAGGACTCTTGCCAGAGCTTTTTTGAATTGCCGCTGCTTTGTCATCGAACAATCCTCACTTTGTGTGCCTGACATTGATTTTTCTCTTCTTGGTGCATTCTGCACTTGATGGTGACTCACTTACAAATACTATTTTTCTTAATTTGTCCGAATAATTTCATATTCTGATTCTTTCACATAAGCTGTACTCCAGGTTGTTGTCCATTGTAAGTATACCCCGCAGTGAATATCGGCCAGTGTATAAGCATATAACTGAACACTCTAGAACCTGGAGGTGTCATGCCATCGCAGTATGATGACCAGTGCTTGTAGCAGAGAGATATTTGGGGGTATCACACTGGATATGTTTGCTGGGATTTTGACTTCTGTTCCTGCTCCAGGGCTTTCACTCAGCAGTTCTGTTCCCTTTGTAACCGTTGCTCTAAGTAGCTCTGCTTCAGTTTTTTACAAACTTTTCTTGGCATCGACCTTAAACTCTGTTAATGCAGATTGTATTTCCCTCTCTTTTATGAGAATGTCATCGGCAAAGGTATATAAAAATCTTCCTAAAGTCGCTATATATTGCCCCTATTGCTCTCCTCTTATCTGTGAGGCCAATTATCTTGTCAAAGAAAAAGATTAGATTTGTTTGGTGGTTTATAACCTTATGAACCTGAGATGCTTATAAATATTTCAATAATTTGTTCCATTATGTCTCCCAATATCAAAGTTTGACTGGTCTATAATTTCTCCCTGTCTCTTTTTTCCCCATCTTTGCAGGTCCTCTGGGATCTCGGCTCTCCTTGTGAGCTGTCAGAGCTGGTCACTGGCCGCTCTCTCTTCTAATGTATGGCAATCAACCTCCCTACTGTCAATTAGGATTTGAAACCAGTCCCAATATAACATACTGAGGCATCTGTAGGGTTTGTTTATGGTAATTATCTGGTTATATGGGAAGGCTTAATAAACCACTGTGGGCAGTACCAGTTGGTGGATTATTTCATGCAACATGAACAGTTGAAGTACCAAGTGTCTGTGTGTGTAAATGCACATGAAGAAACTCACAGTTTTAATCTTAATTTAGGGAGTTGGCTCATTTCTATCAACTGCGTGGGTACATTAATACAGCTTTTAAGGTACATTGCATAATAAAATACAGAATGTACTCCGTGAAGTTAATTTCATGCGCCTTCACCTCAGACTGATTGGTATAAATTCAATTAGATCTTAATGATTTTATGCAGTCAACACGTAATGCAGAATCTTGTGGTTTCACTAGTAGAAATGTGTTCCATACTGTTTTTATTGATGGAAGTTTAGATAGTCTTGAACGGAAAGCATCTGAGAAGGCTTGGGGAAGAAAGGTGCCAAGATGGGGCAGGATTTATGGTTAGATGTCTTGTGAGCTGTGCACATCAATCCCTGGGCTTTGCCATCAGTGATGCTCAACAAGTGTTGCAGTCAAATGCTTCTTCAGCTCTGGGGCACCAGCAGCTGCTGCAGGAGTGGCCCTGGGGATACCTGGCACAGGGTGCTGCAGGTGGTGTGTCTGTGGCCATGGCTATAGGCCAAAATAATCCATTTAATCCCCAGTGTTACATTATTTTGTGCGCTCCATAGTCACGCCATCGCTGCCCGTGTGCAGGCAGTGCTTTTATCACAGTGCCACACCACAAAGTCGACCTTGCTGCAAACAAAGCCATTGCTGCAGCACTGCTGTGCATTGTTCTTGCTAAGCGAAGACTCAGAGAAACTAACAGTGCAAGGAGCACATTTGTTTTAATGAGAATTTGCTACTTACGAAAGCTTTATGAATATTAAATACTTTTAGTAACAAGCTTTATTATGTGGTAACATGTTTTTTCATACGGAACAGATACCTCAGAGCTGGAAATTAACAGGTACAAAGGTTTGTTGTCATGCAGGTCAAAATTTTTCCATTTGGTAATGTTAAAATTGGGACAATCCCGCTGAAATGGGCTGAGTTTGGCATTCTGTGGTTGATCACAAGCACCAAAACCACGCACATCACTGGGCTGTGGTCCCAGCTCTCTGTCCTTTCAGGGATTTAGAGATAAGATGGTAAAGGCTCTCCAGAACACTACATTGGAGGGATTTTATGACTGTCTATGAGCGTAGGTGGTGATAGGACAAGGGGGAATGGTTTTAAACTGAGGCACAGGAGGTTTAGGTTGGATATGAGGAGGAAGTTTTTCAGCCAGAGGGCGGTGAGGCACTGGCACAGGTTGCCCAAGGAGGCTGTGGGTGCCCCATCCCTGCAGGCATCCAAGGCCAGGCTGGATGTGGCTCTGGGCAGCCTGGGCTGCTGGTTGGTGACCTGCACACAGCAGGGGGTTGGAACTGGGTGAGCGCTGTGGGCCTTTGCAACCCAGGCCATGCTGTGATCCTGTGTTATGTCAAAGAAATGTCCTTTCTCTCTGGCACGGTCATCTGTGCTTCAGGCAAGGAGAGCCTCCAACAGCAGCACGTGGTGCTCAGCCACAGTGCTGCGCTGCAGAGCCAAATGGGAGAGAATATTTTTTCCCTACAGATCTTTAAAAATGAGTGACTCTTTTAATTTTGCATTGTCAAGAAAAGACGGAGAAATGAAGCAATATTTTTACTTCACTGATTTAAAACAATTTAATCTGTGGATAAACCCAACCGCAGCTCCAGTCTGGAGCAATTGAAGTAAAATATTATGAAATATTAAAATTCTCCATACATGCACCACTAAGATTAGATAGTCATTAGGACTGAAATATTGGCACCCTGTTAGTTATTGCTTTGCAGATGTTTGAGGGAGAAAACTCATGCTTTTTTCCCAAATGAAGTCCAGCAAATTAAAACCCAAAACAGAAGTGATAACTTAAAAACGTGATTTATTTTGCAATAGATGTATGGAATAACCCCAGAGAGATTGTCAGC
>JAPSGF010000013.1:10987451-10994951 GCA_035772895.1 Perdix hodgsoniae
GTGACAGTATATGGTAATTAGTCACAAATATTGGAAAGCAAGTGCTCTCATCTGTGAGAAACCATCTCTGTGTTTATGTTATGTTAACCTATATGAAACATATTGCATGCTAAAAAAAAAAAATCTGTGTAGTTCCTCGTACTGAGCCTCTTTGTGGCAGTAATTAAAGCAGTGTTTTGATCGCATTTAATATCGCTAATTGAGTAAAAATAATTTTCAATTTTATTTTATTATTTTTTTGGATTTGAATTGCATGTTTGGAAGGTGAGGGGGGCACAGAGCTAGTGAGGGTGCTCTGCTGTCCTGGGCTTCGTCCTGCGGAGCCTCTGCCATGCGCTGGATACAGAGCTCCTCCCGCACTGATTTACGGATAAGACCCAGGAAAAGCTGAAATAGAAGGGGGAAAATGAGTACTGTTTTGGTTTTAATTTAAAAATGGATAACCAGATGTCAATAAAGAAGGGTAAAAAATGTTTGCCCAGATTAAACATGAAAAAAGAAAACACATTGCAGCTTGCAGGCGTCTGTTAGAAAGGTCAGAATGAGGGACAGATGACGCAAACTTGCCACAGCACCAACACAGTACTTCCACAGCAGAAACACTGTTTAAAGTGTGATGGGAGAAAAAAGAAAGTTTTGTGAAAATTACCAGGGGAAGAAAAAATGCAAAGCAAAGCCAGACCTGAGCACCTGTCTCTTTCCCCCTTTGCTTTTTCCCTGTAACCAGAGAGCGTGGCTCCCACCCAGCACCGTGGCAGCGGGGACCAGCAGGGCTGGATGGCAGCAGCGTGGCCCGGCTCAGGTTCCGGCACAGTGGGTAGGAACGCACTGACAGCCAGCTGAGCTGCTGTCCCCAGGGCATGCTGAAGGGGAGGAGAGGGAGCCTAGCTGCCCGTGGGGAGAGCAATGGGGGCCCGGTGGGCTGTGGTCCACAACGAGCTGCGGGATGAGGGCTGGGAGCGTGCAGCTCGGCAGCGGAAGAGAGGTGGGGGAGGCGAGCGTGGGGACGGGGGCTCTGTGCAGCGAGCATCACCTCGAGGAGCTGCGAGCCAGCATGGATGGGGGCTCGGTGACCTGGTGGAGATCTCTAGATTTATTTTATTGGCATCTGTTTCTTTTGACTGACAGAAGAGTTGCACAGAAATTCAACTCTGCTGCCCATTGGAGGAAGCGTGTTTCAGGTAGAGCTGCAGGCAATGAGCAGTGCCCGGCTGTGCAGGCTTTGTGGGGCTGAGGTTGATGCAAGCATCGCCTAACAAACCCTGTTTTAGGGTTGTAATGAAGTTTCCTATGGCTCTCCAGTATCTCCCCCTGTACTGACACTGGTGGGGCTGCACCTCAGTGCTGTGCTCAGTGTTGGGCACCTCACTGAAAGGAAGACATTGAGGTGATGGAGTGTGTCAAGAGAAGGGCAGTGGAGCTGTGTGAGGTCCAGAATTCAGTCCTATGGGGAGAAGCTGGGGGAGCTGGGATGGGTCAGTCCAGAGAAAAGGAGACTCCCAGAGGAGGTTTCGAACCTAAGCTATGCTGTGCTTTTGTGAATGGTCTAACCAAATACTGTGATACTCCTCCTTTCCCTTAACCTTCTGCTCTTGGTTTTGGTGCTTTTATAAAGGCCATGCTAAATTGCAAATCAGCACTAAGTGTGTGTGTGTGTGCCTTTGTAAATAACGCACTGCTTGGAAAAGTTAAAAGTGAAGCTACGAGTAAAGCTGCCCCACAGCAATTAAGAGCTATAATCCCTGGTTGTTGGATGTGTTAGGACTGCCTTACAGATTAAAAAGTGAAACGTTTTGAAATGCACTACTTTATTATGATATTTTAGAAGCAGTCCTATTCCTCATATGTATGAAATATGCTTATCTTTCTGCCTCCTTTTCAGCTATCAATAGGTGGTGAATCTTGGACCTGTAAAAGTATGAGCTGTTTTTTCATAAGGCAAACAACTACGCGTCTCTTGGGGATGAAGTTCAGTGGGCATACATGATGAGCTGATGGTTGGACTTGGTGGTCTTTTCCAACTGTAATGATTCTATTCCACGTTTCTAAATAGCAGATGGCTACTAGAAATTCATTAGGAATGCTGTAGTTCTTGTGTGTGGGAAGCACAGGTATTATATTACTAGTAAATAAAACCCTTTTCAGATGAAAGGGTGGGTCAGGACCTGAGGAAGACTCTCGTTCAGGCTCCTGGTAGAGCCAGCAGATAGCATGGAATCAAGAGAAAGGCATTAATGGAAATTTTCAGCAACTGTTCCAGTTATCAGTTCTTGCAGAACATGCTCTGTGATGAGAAACAGTGCAGAAGCTTGGTGGGTGCACAGTGTGTTTGGCTGCACAGATGTTCCAATAGAATTTCTTTACATAACGCTTCTTGGATGGTTGCTTTATGCAACGGTGAGACCTACAAATTAAATTTTCCATTAGCAGCATAAACCTCATGTTCTGTTCCATTGGAGTTAGCTAGTCACGTTTTGCAGGGATGAACACATGAGTTGCCTCTGAATCATTTTGGCTAATCAAAGTGATCTAGCCAATAAAACAGTATAAGCAACAGCCATACCAATGGTTTGTGTTCTTGTCAGGCATCACCCCCAATGTTTTCCCAATTAATCTAATTTGCAAACTTTGCTATATAGAGGAATGGATGTGATCATATTTTGGATTTGTGCCTAACTCAGTGCCTTGTATGCTACCTCAGTTTCCTTCATACCAAAGTGCACAGTTACTTCCATGCTTACATTTTCTTTGCAGAGCCCAATTTTGTCCCCTGAACACATCGCTTTCCATCCACTTTCACAGTCCAACTTGCAAATGTGGAGAGCCGTAAAAATATTTCAAACAATGCGTTATTTTATGGCAGTCCATGTGATTTAATCCACCTCAACTTCACTGTAGGAATAAAAAGTTCAGTTTATAAGGAACAAATATGGAAGGAGTTATTTCTGTTGTAAAGATTTTCTGACAAGCAAAAAATATAATCCTTTTTGAAAGCCTCATTAGAAAATCAATTATATCATGACACTTAATGTTGTGTTATTTACAAGCAAGATGTCTTGTTGGGGAAAAATGCTGTAAAAATTCACACTTAATACAGAAAAATGTTGGAACATAAAGAAGAGTTAGGTTTCATTATTAGCATGTTCAAAGCTGCAATTACCAAGTATCAGCTTATGCTCAATCAAGAATAGCCAAAATTTCTGAGCATGTAAGTGACAAAGGTAAGAAAGAGACCATTTCAGAGCAAACAGTAATGAGTTTTGTTTTATGGAGGTGAGTTTATCATCACAAAATCGTCGAATGGCCTGGGTTGCAAAGGCCCACAGCGCTCACCCAGCCCCAACCCCCTGCTGTGTGCAGGTCACCAACCAGCAGCCCAGGCTGCCCAGAGCCACATCCAGCCTGGCCTTGGATGCCTGTAGGGATGGGGCACCCACAGCCTCCTTGGGCAACCTGTGCCTCACCACCCTCTGTTGAAATGCACAGAGCAAGGCATGTACACATCCTGCATTGCTTCTTGCTTTTGCTTGCTGATACAGGTCTTGGTACGTGTGGTTGTTGGTGCAATCTTTGAGCATTAACAGTGGTTGTGCTTCTTCCTGCCTTAGTGGCTTCTCAGGTGTTTGATGGCAAGAAGAGCAAACATCCTGAGGAGGTGAGTGCAGTGCCAAATCTGTTGTCTATTGCAAACCTGAGTCCGAGATGAAGCATGATTGATTTAAAGTAAAATCTGAAAAAGTAAAAACACAAGATTTTATTTCAACACGAATAGTAACTGTTTTCAACCATGTGAGTCTGACTTACAAGATAGAAAAATCAATTATTCAATTTTCATGCAGCTAATTAGAAACATGAAGCAAATTTTGTTTTTTTTTTAAGGTGAAACAGTTTTGAGGAATGGTTGTATTCTTGAAATGGGAACTGCTTGACTTGAAGCGGAAAATTTTGTTTGTCATGCAAATATGAGCAAGATATGGCTAACCTATTGCACACTGAGGTGAATACAAAAAAAAGATAAGTGCTAGCTAAAATGGTTGTCTTAAATAGCCTGCAATCTGAGTTTGTGTCTGCTGCAGAACTGGGATGCTGATTTGCTGCAGACCAAAAGTGTGAACCTTTCATTTGTATACTGTGACTATAGGCCTGTGTGTGTATTGCTAGCAGTAAAAATACCTCTGTACTTTCATCTTTTCCTTTACAGGTTTGTAGAACAAGCCTTACCATGCTCATAGAACATTTAGGGTCAGGAGAAGTTCTTTCGCAGGATGACTGTTCTGTGTTTTTCAGATTTTCTGTGGATGTCCTGTTGCGTAGCCAACAATATGTGTTTAATTGTGTTTGTGATGTGAATGCCTCTAATATCATGGAACGTGCTTTGGGGCTCGTGGTCACCTGAGGTCGCATCCTTCGCTTTGGGGCCGTGCTTCAGAAAATGCTCATGCGCAGCTCCCCTGCGTGCCTGCATGCTTTCCAGACCCATTTGCCAGGAGATGGAAGAGTCCTTGCCATGTATTGGCAGGTGATGGGGTTGGATCCCTGTCTGGACTCCCAGGAGATGGCAGAGGATAGCGCTCGATGATGGGGAAGGAGCTGCAAGTGTGGCATGCTCTAGGTTCACTCCTGACCGCTGCATGATTTATTTAGCAGCACCGAGTGCCTCAATGAGCCACGTGCAGACAGTGCTGCCTGCTCTCGTTTGGCTGTTGGACTGCAGGTTGCCTTCAGGGGTGTTAATGGTCTGACCCACGTAAGCTGAAGCAAGATAATTTCAAGTTGCTTCTACAGTTTTGTGTTAAATTGTTGAGAAATGCACACAGCCAGCTGCGATAGCCCTGCTCGTCACTTCTTTTTTGGTTTCTGATTTGGGAGGGGATTTCAGCTTTAAATTTGTTTTTCACTTTGTACCAGGCATTTTTATGGCATTATTCATTTAATTAGAAATATTTTGAGGGAAACTCCTGACAAAATCACCTAAAAGGACCTACTGTATGTCTTAAGCAGCCAGACTCAAGCATAGAAGAGTTTGTAATTCTCTGTGAATTGGTTGTATTGATGTTACTGGGCTGGAGACAGGGCTTGGTCTGTTTTGGTTTTTGCTTCTCACAGTTCCTAAAACTCCAGCCTGACCTCTGGTATAGCGGAACTTGAGGAAATAGAAGCCCTGGGCTTCGTTGTTGGCAAGGAATGGTGAGAACCACCATCAGCCCTTCAGTAGGTTGGGATGGAATGGGATGCAGCTCCTTGCTTCTCCAGCCATGTCTTACAAAAATCCAGTTCCTTAGGACCAGATGATAACGGCTTGGAAGAAATATGGAAAGAGAAGTCATTGTATGGTTGTCATTAATTGTGTGCCTCCCAAACCTAAGCTTTGTACATTTTTCCAGTGCATTTTTAATGGGACTGTGGTGGTTGTATAAAAGGTTATGCTGATTTTTACACTTTCCATTCCAAAGTGAACGCAAAGTTTCTAATAAATACATTCCCAGTAACCTTTGAATGATCATAAATAGACATGTAAGTTCTGGAGGCTCGTGGCTTTTACCTTAGGAAAAACTTCCGTCATCTGGGGAGCACGAGGGAAGTTCCTTTATATACCATCCACATTTGACATCAACAATGGCATATTTTGAGCTTTGTCATCATTGCTATTTTGAAGCAATTTGTGATTGTCAGTTTGTGCAAATAAGCCTTAACTCGTGCTTCTTCTGTTCTGTTAGCTCTGGCCCATGGTTTTCATGGGTAGATGGTTATTTCTTTTGTCACAGGGTATTCACTGCCCCTCATGATCAGCCTGCTTGCTTTGTTTGTGTAAGGAAAATTCTTAGAGAATAATTTGAATGACAATTCTTTTTTGTCTTTTTTGTATGAAAATCCATTTACTAGTGGATCGTTACTTTAATAAACATTGCAGGTATTAAAATATGCTGTCCCATTATGGCCTTCCAATATTTGAAGGGTGCATATAAACAGGAGGGGGAACAACTGTTTACAAGGATGGATAGTGATAGGACAAGGGGGAATGGTTTGAAACTGAGGCACAGGAGGTTTAGGTTGGATCTGAGGAGGAAGTTTCTCAGCCAGAGGGCGGTGAGGCACTGGCACAGGTTGCCCAAGGAGGCTGTGGGTGCCCCATCCCTGCAGGCATCCAAGGCCAGGCTGGATGTGGCTCTGGGCAGCCTGGGCTGCTGGTTGGTGACCTGCACACAGCAGGGGGTTGGGGCTGGGTGAGCGCTGTGGGCCTTTGCAACCCAGGACGTTCTGTGATAAAATAAGCTGTCCAAATGAATTGAACATAAACAGTTTAATGTATCTCTTTACGGCTATGCAAACAGTGCCTTCAAGCAGAAGAATACTTGAGGAAGGATTTGAGTTGTTAAATGCATTACAGAGAGGGATTCATTTCTTACTTTTAAGGAGCTTCTGAAGTACTGGGCCGCGTGTGTTTGTTATGAATAGACATGTCTGTTTTTCTCCCTATCTTGACCTCTCTACTAAAGCTACTTTGATTTATGCTGCAGTATAAACCTTTTTTTTTTTTTTTTTTTTTTTTTTTTTTGTCTTGCTTTCTTATGGGGAATCAACTCTTTTGTTTTTGCTGTTCGCTGAGACCTGGAAAGAAAAATGTAGTGTCAACAGAGATAGGATGAGGGCCAGATAAGAATAACTCTCTTCAAATTCATTAATCTTGATGTTGGGAAATTCAGATATCCTACAGCAAGAAGAGGCAGTTGACTTTCGTGTGCCAGGACTAAACTTGAAATGCAGGCTGAAAATTTGAGGCAAGACCTGAAGTCTGATTTTGGATTTTGAGTGCACTGCACTCACTCTTTCCCAGGCTGGCAGCAGAGGTGGGTTTTATCCTGCAGGTTTCCAAAGCAGCCAAATAGGGCCAAGCCTTAGGAGGCCTGCGAACAGGAACAGATCAAATCCAGGCCTCCTGCTAAGCTCTATTTATGTTCCTCATCCAACAGTTGGAGGACGGGTATTTCACTCACGGTATTATTTAATTTACCATTGAGCATTGGAAGCAGTTGCCCAAACCATCTGTGCCGGTTCCATCCTGGCTGCTTTGAAGCCTGGCTGAGATTTTTCTGCCCAGGTGTGCCAGCAGAGTCTGCCCCACGTAGCCCTGCTCCGCAAGGACTTTCTCATACCTGTCTCCATTTCCCTCAGCTCCTAACCCATCTCTTGTGCACAGAGCCATCATGTGCTTCAGAATGAAATCATGGTTCAGGAGTGTTTGAGCCTTCATACACATGGTTGTTGGGTGCAGGAGCACAATGGGCAGGCTGTGAGGTCTCAGGTTGAGGTCCTGGCTCCCTTGGGAAGAGCAAAAATCTATCCAGCCCCTGCATTGTGTGCTTGCTGGGTATCCCACCCCAAAAAACTTTTCTTCCTGTTAAATTCCTGCTTGAGTGATGCTGCTAGAATGTTTTCTCTCTATGGCTCTGTGAAGTGTCACTTGGCAGGTCTAGAAAATCAGCAGAAGCATTTTCCTGC
>JAPSGF010000013.1:10999951-11019951 GCA_035772895.1 Perdix hodgsoniae
ATTTTAATTCATTTTAAAAGGATGGTCTACCTGCAGGTGCCATTGATTATCATTCTTGGTGCTCACTCTCATCGTGGATTCATGCCTTAGCGCACATCTGAAGACAGAGTCCAGTTGCACAAATTCAGCCTTAACTTCCCTTCCTTTCATTTCCCCACATGCACTGCAGGTCCTGCCCAGTGCCCTGCAGCAGTGTGTGCTGGAGTTGCATGGGAGCACAGCAGTGTGCAGTCCCTACAGCCATCCCCAGCACAGCTAATTGCCTGTGATAAAACCCACCTCGGAAGCCTGAAGGGAGAATTCTTTTATACAAGAAAAAACTGTTTTGTAACAATTTCTTGTAAGCGCTAAAATTAACTGACTTTCTTTTAACCTAATTATAGATAGAACTGATGATATCACCTATGCTTAATGTTGCCTAACATCTCGGGTGAGAGCCTGCTGCCTCTTACAGCTTTGCTGAGTATTTGCTTCTGGCTTCATCCTATCTCCCATGAAATAGCTGCTGGATTGTTGCTAGGTGAGGGGCTGCCTTTGATTTCCCCCACTCTCAGTCCAGAACCAGTTGGTCCTTTCCTGTAAAACAGTACTCAGAGAACTTCTTTCTCTTTTAGACGAATCTTCTAGTTGTTCTGCAGCAACCCCATTGATTTGAAACAGAAGTATGAATGAAGAAGCTGCTCTGATATAAGGAATCTTTATTTTCTGCAGGTGTGGCCAAGCTGCTGGGCCATTAGGGGATGTTAATTCGTTAATAGTTCAGTCCTTTGCTGATGCTCAGTCTCCGGAAAGGAGGAGCAGAGCAGTGTTTTTCCCTGCAGATGCTGTTTTTCTGGCCACCCTGGGACAGTGCTGAATGTATCATGCCACCAGTTTGATTTGCTCTTGAGTTGTTCCCAGAGCTCTGGTTTCCCAGCCATCCATTCTGCATCCCATTTGGAACAAAAACCAAACATTCCCTTTGATGGAAGCAGGACTCTTTGGGGAAGGGAATCTGGACTGGGGCTGGGCACAAAACCTCACAGCACTGCTAAGCACCAGAACTGTGGTTTTCCTGACCTGTCACCTGGACTTCTGCTACTGTGAAATAGAAATATACCAAATGAAATCTGGAGATAACAGGAATTAGTCTGGAAATTATTTGCCCAGGAGAAAGAAGAAAGCAGTGCTTGAGTGGGCGACCCACTGGGTGATGGACTGCACCATCCTGGTGGATGAAGAACCATAGGATGTTAGTGGTTGTCTTTGCACTTTGCCATTGTTTTAACAGAGATCTTTGTCCGTAATGAGGTATGCTTCTCTGGAAACACGATAAATATGTTCAGGAAAAAATAAACCAAGACCACACAGTGTTGTCTTCCTTGAACCTGCTCTTGTGCTCCCAGAGAAGTCTACCTCTCGCTGATTGTTTTGTTTCCTCCGCAGTCTTACAGTGCTGTGTCCCAGGGCAAGATCTTGTTTGAAATCTGTGTCTGTCTATACAGGATTCCAATCAAAACTTTAATGGTATGGGGCAGTGAGTAGCATTTAATGACCTTCAGTGCTATCACTTGAGTCTTTGGGGCATTGACATTGATTTTCCTTATCTTGGCATGTGAAGACAGGAGTCCCACTGCCTTCTTTAAAGTGTTTGCTGGTATGCACTCAGAGCACAGAATAAGCAGGCAGGATCTTCCCAAGCATCACGGCTGGCCATAGGCACTGCCTTCGTTGGCAACCTCCATGTGGTGCCTACATGTAGCATCAATAATTGCAGAAGATTGGCCTGTTTGAATGACCGTGTTTTACTCAAGAGGTACATCTGTATGTTTGAGATTTGCGCAGGTGCTGCTTCTTCAGGATAAAAGGGATCCATCAGAATTTTGATCCTTAATAATATCTTAAAAACTGGAATGGAGAAAACATTGCAAAGGCTCTATGGAAAAGAGTAAGTCTTAATAAGTTTACAGTTCTTACACTCTTCCATAAATGTTCCAATTTCTTCTCAGCAGGTCTCCTAAGGAAGCATGGTTGGGGCATTTCGGCAAGAACTGTGGTGCATTTTCTGCTCCTTGCAGCTCTCTTCTTTTTTCTTTTTTTTTCTTAATCTGTGCCTACTGTCATACAGACACTGCAGTGATGAGAAGCTAAATTAAACGATGTAAGGATGTGCTTCCCTGTGAATTTCAAGCTTTAAAAGGCTGCTTTGTTCGCTCATTCAGTTGTAGGGAAAAAATGCAACGCAGACATATGGCTATTTGAACTCTTTATTTGCCACATTTACAATATTAATAACACTGTTTCTAGAAGTTGTCACATCAAGTAAAAGATCTTCATTCCAGGCTGTCTTTTGGGGCCAAATTGAGACTGGATGCATGCATTTAATAAATTGTAGTCTCAAGTAGTCATTTTTGTAAATAATTAGCTTCAGTGAAAGAATAAGTTAGCATATTGTATGCATCTAATGTTGCAAATGTACATACAGCAAACTTTCCTATTAATCAACAGTCAAGCACTGTAAGTTGGGTCTCATACATAATGAATTGTTCTTAAACCTCATGGGTTTCATTGATAGAAAAATAAGAGAAAACACGAGTGTAGTAAGCTTTTGAATAAAATTTAACGAGATTGCTCTGCATCCTGTAATTGTTTTGGAATCATTAGAGACCAGATAATCCATCCACAGTTTTGGGGTGGCTTTAGTCTTCATCTATCAAAGAAAGGCTATTTAAATGACGTTTAGATGTTGATAAAATACATTTTTATTTGTTTCCGCGACGAAGGCTTCATTGAAAATGCCAGCTGAACGTATGCATGTTACATAAGGAACAACACTGCGTGACTGAGCCTCTTTTTAACATTTCTGTTCTAATTATTACCGATTCTTGCATTTGGAAAGTAACACATCAGCTATTTCTCTTTGAAAAAAAAAGCATTTGGGAAGACAACTGTCCGAATGCTTCTGCAGAGATCTGTAGGTCTGAGGAGCACAGTGAGACAGCCTTTGCTTTTCAGGCATGGCAGTTCTCTGTGTAGGTCTGATTCCTGTTGGCTTCATGTGCACAAGGCCAGCGTGTAGTCAGCTTCAATCATTTGCTAAATAAAGTGAGGAAATGCTATTGAAAAAGCTGTGAAGTACCTAAATTTTTAAATTATATGTGCCTCTCTATGTGTTTGCTGACACAGGAGCTACAGCACAGATTCTGGAGGTTCTGCAGAGTGACACAGGACTTTGTCCAAATGAACTGCATCCCCAGCTGCAGGGGGTGGCTGCCCCTGACTGCCCCAAATGGTGGAGCTGAGGGCAGAGGTAAACCTGCAGCACGCAGTGCCAGGAGCTGGGAGTGGCTCTGGCTGAGGCTGCAGCCCGGCCAAGGGCAGTGTGTCCAAATAAGAAGCACAGAGGAGCAGGGCATGGGTTCATGGGCATGGGCTTGTGCAATTTGGGGGCTGCAGCATGGGAAAAATGCCCTGGGAAGTTCCCCTAATGACCAAAGGAGCCCTTTTTCTCACTGCTCTTGAATCCTTTGGAGATTCGCTTGGTCCTGTTGGATGCTCCTGAGGTTGTTTGTTTCTCTTGTGATCTTACATCTCCAGCCAGAGCTCTTCCCCGAGGTGATGACAGGAATCCTGCTGTAATTGGGCAGTATTTCCAAAAACGTTTTCTTCTCCAGCCACGGACAGATTGATGGATTTGTGGAATTATAGCAGAGAATTCCTTCTGTGAGGTCAGCTCTACAAGGTGCGCGCTCAGGAGGTGCCAGCCTGCTTTGGGCCTTGATGACAGCAGCCGAGGTCTGGTTCCTCTGGCCTCAAATAAGTTGGTCCAGCAGACCCCAGGGTCTCTCATGGTCTTACTGCTTGGGGAAGGTTTCTGTAATCTCATTTCCTTTGCTGTAATTGTTTTGCGGGAATTTTGAGGAAAGAAAAAAAAGGATTTGGGGACATTGCCATTCAAGATGTGGGTTGTTGGGTTTGGTTGGTTTTTGGTTGTGTTTTTGTTTTTGCAGTTTTATTTTTTCCCTCTGTCCCCTCTTTTTATCAATGCATACCTTGCAGAGCCTTTTTCATTCTTATTAGGCATATCTTGGTAATTTGGGACCTTTGAAATGCAAAAGCCTCTAAGAAATCCTGTGACCAGTGCAGTGTAAGAATACACAGGTCCCACTGACAGCAATCCTTCCTATTTACCTCAACCTGCAGCTCCTCTTCAGACTGGAGATGCTGAGTGTTGTGCTGCCTTATATGTGTGCTCACAAATTTCTAGAGCCAAACTCTTTTAATTAGGACCAATATATTCAGATTTTACTGTACCCCGATTTCTGTTATACGAAATTGGGTAAAACCAGGCACTCTGTGCCTTTTTTCCATTTCTCATTTTCTGTTTATTTTAGGTCTTTATCCCTGCTGTTATCTGAGTGGAAGTGTTGTAGTTATAGTAATATAATAATGCAATTATCTGAGCCTGCCTGTCTGTGCCAGTGGCCCTTTGCTGAGTGCAGCCTATCTGCACAGGGAGCTGCAATCTCTGTGTTAGTTGGGGAGCTTTTTTATTTTGTATTTAAAATGAATTGAAATAAAGGGGGATCTTCATTAGCTCAGCATCTGTAGCACTTCATAGACTTCTTAGGCAAACCACTAGAGGGTGAGGTGGGCATCGATGGATAAAGCATTCAGGTGTAGGAGCCTACAGAGCTCACATCGTCTGCTGTGTTCAACCCAGCAATTATATCAGATATGTACATAACTTCTATTTATATAGGTACACAAATAAATATATGCATATGTAGCAGGTGCTTATACTACACTGTCGTAGCATTTTCCTAGCTTTCCCTTCAGGAAACTGCCAGCAGAGCCGTTATGATATATTCTCTTTATTCTAAATCACACGACTCAAAGTACGCCTTGTAATGTTTCAGTTACGTGTTACTAAGAGCTGACGAAGGCAAAAAGATGCTCAGAAATAAAAGGAATAATTAGAATCCTGGCAGTGTAGGAGGTGGCTGCCCACTGAGGCTCTCCAGCATGAGACACGGTGTTGCTCTGGTTTTCCTGACAGATAAGCTATTGAGAATGATACTGAAACCAATTTGCTGCTTACGTGATCAGTTTGGAAGCATGTTAGGAACTTCCAAGTCTTGGCAAATGGTTTGGAAGGAGTGTGCTAAACTGAAACAGGTGATGTTACGGAGTTTCTCCCCATTTACTAAAGCTGTGTTTTCCTTTATTTCATCACATGCAAGCTCATAAGCCATGGAAAGGGAATGGCTGGGACAGGAACCTTGCAGAGCAGATCTTGGCTGCATGGAAACAGCCAACTTTAAAAAAGCATTAATTACTTAGTGCCCAGGTAAATGCAGGAGGAATGAGGGCACTGTGAGACTCCAGGTAGCATCCAGCAGCAGCCAGTAATGATTAATGTGTGGGATGGGGCATTGAGAAGAAAGCTGAATGCTGAACAGAGGGGGAATGGTTTCCTATAACCTAATCTGCTCTCCTTTTCTTCTCATGAATGTTTTGAGACCGCTTTAGCCTTGTTTTTTGAAATGTACATGTGGTTTAGTCGGACCAAAGTGTGACTTTGAAGCCTCAGAAAAGGCTTTTAGAGGCAGCTGGTGTTTTAAGTTGAATTTTTAATGACAAGGTAGTTTGCAGAAAGAGTACTGCCATGCAACTGCGGGATGGGGAGGAGGAGCAGGAGGGGAGGAGGGCCAGTAGGAGATGCCTTTACATTAGTGATGTTCTGTATTTTCTTTGTTAATGTTGTCCAATTCCCAGGAATGGTTGTTAGCATTTCTAACCAAGCAAAATTAAGATGAAGTTTTTTTACGCTTCTGCCAGTGTGAACCTCTCAGCATGTATGTTGGTGAACTGACTTCGTATCCTACAGGAAAGCAATTAATGCATTCTTAGCACCAACTCTCCATGCAGAGGATCATAGAATGACCTGAGTTGCAAAGGCCCACAGTGCTCATCCAGTTCCAACCCCCTGCTGTGTGCAGGTCACCAACCAGCAGCCCAGGCTGCCCAGAGCCACATCCAGCCTGGCCTTGAATGCTTCCAGGGATGGGGCACCCACAGCCTCCTTGGGCAACCCATTCCAGTGCCTCACCACCCTCTGGCTGAAAACCTTCCTCCTCATATCCAACCTAAACCTCCCCTGTCTCAGTTTAAAACCATTCCCCTTTGCCCTATCACCATCCACCCTCACAAACAGACATTCCCACTCCTGTTTATCTGCTCCCTTCAAGTACTGGAAGGCCACAGTGAGGTCTTCCTGGAGCCTTCTCTTCTCCAAGCTAAACAAGCCCAGTTCCCTCAACTTTCTTCCTAGGAGAGATGCTCCAGCCCTCTGATTATCTTAGTGGCTGTCCTCTGGGCCCGTTCCAAGAGCTTCACATCCTTCCTGTGCTGGGGGCCCCAGGCCTTGACGCAATACTCCAGATGGGGTCTGACAAGAGCTTTGGTTTTCATGGCTGTGGCAGGAAGCAGAGATCAGAGATGTGGAACTGGCAGAGTGATGGGACGATGGCCCCAAGGCAATGACCCAGGGAGGTCTGGCAGTGATGGGGGAGCACCCCGGGGGCTGGTGGCTCCTGCTTGGAGCAGGGGATGGACAGGCCCTGCAGGCTGTACTGCTGTGGGCACAGCTCATGGGCTGCTGATGCAGAGCCATGAGGGGATGTATTTCTATGGTTTTACAGCAGTATTATAGCCCAAATCATTTCCAGGCTCCCGAGTATGTGAAGCAAGATGATGTGAAAACCATAAGGTTACTGCAGTTCTGAGTGCTTTCTGTGCTCTTCTGGATAAATGGAGCAGAAAAGTCTCCCAACTTCTCTTGGAGTTTTCAAAGGCATTATTATATTCTGTAGTTATGATGTTGTCGTAGCGCTAACAATCCACAGTAAAACTGAGCCCTATTCTGTGGGGCGTTGTGCGTGTGCAGAATCACTGATAATCCTTGGTGCTGGGAGCTTGGCTTGAGGTCTGTGTCATACACATATTCATCTGGAAGTGCATATGCACAGATTCTCCAGGCTGGATGTGGCTCTGGGCAGCCTGGTCTGCTGATTGGTGACCCTGCACATAGCAGGGGGGTTGAAACTCGGTGATCGTTGAAGTCCTTTTCAACCCAGGCTGTTCTGTGATTCTGATATTCTATGATTCTGTGATTCTCACACCGTTTTTATTATTTTTTTTTAATAGAAGGATTATTAAATAGCAAAGAAACAAAGAGATCGGTTTCATAAAGCAAATTGATAGTAGTTTCTCCCTTTCCCCTCTTCCTCCTCCTCCAAAAAAAAAAAAAAAAAATCACAAGCTCTGAGTAGTTTGGTAAATAAATGGGAAGAGATAGAGGACTGCACCTAATTTCTAGCAAGCTGGATCCAAAGCTGGTTATTCTTTTCCCTTTTTCTTCCACTCCAAGCTATCAACTCGTCATATTCTTCTGCTGCTGGAGAATTTTAATTGTCCGCTTCTCTGTCCCCCTTCTTCTCTGCCACTTTCTAATCAGTAATTATGTGGCCTTCAGTGGTTAACAATTAATCAGAAAATGAATTGGGGCTGGGGGAAATTGCAGGGCCGTTTGATCACGCACCAGACGAGCGAGAGTTCTGCTTCTGAGAGTAACCCCGGGACAGCTCCTGCCTGCACATCATTTGTCCTATCCGGAGGCAGGGCCGGGTGGCTGCCTGATTACACAGCTGTCCTGGTGTGTTCGGCTCCGTCAGCGTTTGTGGATCAAGCATTTGAAGGCGTTGGGTCTTTTTGTAAAGGTGCCTTGTGGCAAAAGCGGGCCTGGTGTCTTTTATACCATTACTGGTACACGATGCAGTTCATTTTCTCAGGATTTCTGCTAGGAGGTAACTGACAAAATATTTCCTCTCCATTGCAGCACATCTCAAGCATAGCAATGAACTGATTTTACTTTTTCCCCACAACTCTATGGCAGAATTGCTGTTGTTTTCTTCTGCTGTCCCTCATGTATTTTGGTATTTCTACCAAATTTGGTTTTCTCTCCTTTCTACCCCTTCTTGACACATCCAGACTATTGCAGCAGACTGTTCTATTGAGTTTCACCAGTGCACAGCTGAGAACTTGTTCTGAGCTCCGGATGCATTTCCAGCTGGGGGAAAAGAAAAGCTGCAGTATCAGGATGGATCGGGATGATGTAGCTGAGGTTTGTCAGATTCAGGTATGAGGTTGCTGGCAGGGCTTGCTGGTCTGGCAGCTGCTCCTGATGTTGTCTCCTTATTCCTCTCCAGGTGGTTTTATGCAACTGGGCTATTTGGTGACAGATGTGCTCAAAGCAGTCTCTGCGGTTCTGAGTAGCCTCATGGAGCAACAGGAGAGCACCGTGATCTCCTCCCTGCCATTGCTGTGCCTAACCCAGAGATTACAGCTCAAGGCTGAATATTTGCAGATGTCGTGTTCATGTTCTCAGTGTTGTCGTACAGGCATTGAACTTCTGTAGGAAAAAGAAGAAAAAAGCAGCTAGAGAAAAAGGACATTTTCATTTGCGGGTGCTTTCTGTTCGTTTGCTTTGCTCTTCAGCATCCTGAAAGCATGAGCTGCCATTGAAAATCAAATGAGTTCTCAATTGCTTCCTTCCAATTCAATAAGAGGAGGAAAGCAGAAACCTGCCAACGTCGCTGGAAGGAGTGGCGGAAGAGGAAAGCGCTGGCTCTGCAGAAAGCTGCTTCCTCCTCTTCCTTCCCCGGGAGGGCTCTGGGGGCTGTGCTGTGCCTGTGGGTGCCTAGAGGAGCTTCTCTCCGTCCCCACAGAGACCCAGGATGTGTCCTCCATCAGGCCAGGGTGGTTTCCTTCCATTGCTCCCTGTGGTTTTGTATTTAAGAGTGGTCTTCTCACCCATCCTTTATTTTCTTCTGATAGGTCTGAATGACCTCACATCACTGTGGCACATCAACAGGTGATGTAAATGAAGTTGTGTTACTGCTCTTACGACTCTCCTTGCTTTCATCAGAGGAAAAGAAAGCTTTGGAGTCTGTGCCTTGGAATTGAATGTTTTTGAGATCATAAAGAGTAGGAATGTTTGCTTTCGTCATCGACAACCTTGACGTTTCTTTGCCCACAGGAATGAGGCTCCGATGCGCTGTGAGCTGTGTGGCAATGTGACCTCCGTGCCGGAGCCGCTGCAGCAGTGCGCAGCCTGGCTGAGCGCCTACTTCTGTGAGCCCAGCAGGACACAGCAGCTGCCCCTGCCGCCCTTCCACCACCCCATGCTGCAGCGAGGTCAGTGCCGGGTTCGTGGTAGCTGTAGAATCACAGAGGGTTGGATTGGGAGCACACGTGAAGCCCACAGGTGTGGGCTGGCTGCCTCCAGCAATGCATTGGTGGGCATGGGCACCTCCAAGGATGGGGCACCCACAGCTCTGTGCACCTTTGTTATCCAATTCAGACATGCACAGACAACAAACAAGTGCTGTTACAAAGTAGTTAGGATGCTATATTTAGAGGGAAACAGAACCTGAGAAAATCTCCTCCTTACCATTTGCCGGTGTGTTGTCCTGGAGGCCTCGTAACAAGTAAATCACATGAAACGAGATAGGCTACAGGATTAAAAGCATCAAAACAAAAGTGGAAAACAAGCAAAAATGATAAAAACAGAAGTCTGCTTTTTGCAATGTCTGCTTCTTGATCCATGAATGAAATCATTTCCCAGTGATTTCAATGCTCATTTTCTAACATCTATTCTTTAATTGAACTGATTTTATAGTAACACAGCACCAAAAAGGGGCTCATATCTCCTCCGCTACCAAAGGTAAGATAGCTGTTTTATACATGAACCCCAAGTTATAAGCACTCTTCTTTTGTGTGGTTCTGTGTGAAATCACTTTGTACATATGGATACATAGGTTTGTACTTGAAATTGTAGGAGAAATATGTCAGGAAAAAGATTGCCAATTTTACATGTGGAAAGGAGCAGCTGTTCTTACAGGCACAGATTTGCAAAACTCAGCTGTGTCTGCTGCTAATTGCTGGTTTTATTCAAATTCTTATAAATAATAGGTTGCTTCTTGCTGCTGCACTTTCTCATTCTTAAATATCTGATGGCAGCTGCAAGGAGCAGAACAAAACCAAAATGCACTTGTTCTGTTGTTATGCTGATCATCAGACTTGTTTTCTAAGGGTGCAAGTCATAAATTGCATGAAATCTGCAGACTACCTTTATTTTAATGGTGAACTTCTGTACGAATTATTTTACATTAAGAAAATCACTTAATGCAACATCTTTTGGACTCAAATTACAAGGTATGGGCTGAGTGCCTTTAATGTTTTTGAGTATTGCACTGTCTCCTGTGAGTGTTTATAATGTTTGGGTGTTCCCTCTTGCTTTTTCTTACTTTCATAAAATAGATGAAAATGATATAGGAAGGAATATGGCAATACATGTCAAAAATTGAAGAAGCTGTTTTTAAAGGTAGTTAGGGGAAACATGGGGTAAAAGCTGCATCATCATGGTTTAAATTGCACATTTCAATTTGTCTGTGTGAGAGTTGCAGTACTGCTAAGTTAAGGATTTGGTATTTATTTACTTTTTCACATTTACATTTGAAAGTGCCTATTCATTTCTCCAGGCACTTAAAAATGCAGAATAAACATAAGCGTGAGCATGAGGACCCGCCACCAGGAAGGCTTCTCTCCTCATGTATCTCTGCCCATCCACAGCTCTCATAGCAGCCATCACAACCTGTGGCTGCGGCCTCCTGCAGTGCCATGCTGTGACCCTGGGTGACATGAGTTCCATCAGCAGTGACTTTGTGATAAGGACTGATGCTTGGCTGTTTTCTTCTTAGTCGGTGCTCTAGTCAAACGTGTTTTTTTCTGTGGCAGTGTCATCTGAGGACAGTAGGAGTTTTGCTTTTCTTACAGCTGAGCATGTTTACAAGAGGACTCTTAAAAATATGAAGTGCTTTCAGGATGAAGCACTTTGCAATAAGTGATCGCTTTCCTGCAGTTACTTCTGTGCCGAGTGTTAAGGCGCGGTTCCTAACGATAAATACGTTAACAATTAACTTAGCGGTAGCAGAAAGAGATTGGTGAATTCAGAAAGTCCAGAGGCGCTCCTGCAGGTGGTTGTTGGCCAAAGCAGAGATCCCACAGGGTGTTTTTCTTCCTATGAGCCCCTTCCCATGGTCGTTGTGCTGCAGACGTAGAGCAGTGTGGTCGTCATGCTGCCATAACTCGGCTATCACGCACACACGTGTTACTGCTGCTCCAGCAGCCTGAATTCTGACATGGCTCCAGATGCTCATCTCGTGTCCTCACTTTTCCAAATCTCCTTCAACTCTTTAAAAAGGGGGAAGGTATGTAAGAGCACTCCAAACACAGAATGAAACATTTCTCCTTGTAACCCATCAGTTCTAAGTTTGAGGCGCCAGTGCTGCAGCACAGCCTGGGAGCTGAGGACTGCCTCCTCCACACGTGCAGAAGCTCTCGGTGTACCAGCTGGCTGCTCCCAGCAAATGCAGCTGGTTCTTTTCCCGTTGGCAGTTTTTGTTGTTGTTGTTTTAAATCTATTTAAAAACTGGAATTTCCAACGGTTGGTCTGGTGCTCAATGTCGAATTTCAACAGCCTAGGAAAAAGGAAGCATTTCCCACTTCTCTGCATAGTGACTTCAAGGTGCTACACCTCAGGCAAATCTCTGCACGTTTATCGTGGAGGGTGATTAATTGTTCTTAATGTACCATGGTCATTAGTCCCCGCTGTGTATGATGAAGAACAATAGACCTTGTTACTGTTTTGAAGCCTGCGCCATGAGTTGTTTGATTTGTGAGTTTGTGAAATGGTAAAGGAAATGCTAAATTGGCCAATCATGAATTTCCTGGCTTTTCCTTATTTGTGCCTTACAAACCTGCTGCTCGAGACCACAGCGAGCATCGCAGCACCGGGTACTGCAGCAGGGAGCAGCGCCGTGTTTGCAGACCAGATGGCTTATTAGAGCAACAAGAGCAGAGGAAATTGGACACACACAAGAGTTTTCCTTTGCCCTGTGACAAGCAGCAGCCCTGGGGCTCTGCTCTTTGCATGCCATGCCATGCCCAGCTGCCCTCGCTGCTGGACAAACTCCTTTTGCTTTGCAGAGCTGTGGTTCTGTCCCTGTGTTGTAGGTATGAGGTAGAGGCATTTTCTGGCTGTCCAGCTTGTGCACCTGCTTTCACATAAGCTGCATGTTTCCATGTCCATGCATGGGAGGAGGACTTTGGCCCTCTGCCTGCAACTGAGGGCAGAAAAAGCAGTGCAGAAAGCCAGAGCAGGAGCAATTTGAGGATGGAGGCCAGGGAGGTGAGTTCTGCAAGCCAGCTTAGCAGCTGAAATTTCCCGTGTATAATGCATGTTATTCATCCAAGAAGGGATATTGATGAAACACCTCATACATAATGGGAGCAGAGTCTTCAAAGACAGCGGCGGTGCCTCCATTCCCCCTTCAAGATGACTTCGCGCCGTGCCCAGGCCTGTAATCAATAATTACCCTGTGATTTCCTGGGAGCCTCCTCGCTCTGAGAGAAGAACCACAGCACAGCAGACAGCGAGGCTGGCGCAGGCACCGCTAAGGGCGGCAAAGCACACTGTGAAATGCTGCTTCCCAGCTGTAGGAATGGCTATCCAAGCTTTGGGGCACCTCTGTGGGATGGGACTTTGTCCTCCAGCTGATAGGACAGAATCACACTGCCATGGCTGGTCTTCTGTGCTTGGAAGGGATCTGTCCCTTCAGAAAGAACCCAGACAGAAAACCCTCCCATTGACAGCATCTCGCTGCTCCTTCACCTTGCTGCTGCTTCTTTGTTTCTCTGCTTTTGCACATCATAAACTATGAGGTAAAAAAATGCACCAAATTAAGATAAAAAAGCAAATATTCTGATTTTTGTCTATAACTTAGCCAAGACCTAAGTGTTTTCTTCCTTTCTGTGGTTGAAATGCTCAGCTGATTAGCAAGTTTTCTGATGACAGAGGGGCTGCTGCTTTGATTGACTTCTGAGACATCGGATCCAACATGTCCTGAGTTCTTACATTAAAAAAAAGTATTTTTTAAAAGCTTCATTGCTTACCCTAAATACTGTGTGCGGTATATCCTATTACTGTGTGCAGTGTATCCTAAGAGTAAATTTTTCTCTCTCTTGCAATTTAGCCAAGTAGTTTTTCAGTATGTAAAAATTACTAAAATAAAAAAGAACATTTACAGTATTAAGACCAATACAAGTCTCTTTTCCCTTGCTTTATGTTGAAACCAATAAATAATTGTAACAGTTGCTGCCCTCATTGGACTCCATAATCTTTAAGGTCTTTTCCAACCTGAGAGATTCTATGATTCAAAAAGATTTCAAACATTGGATGCCAGTCTGTGGGTAGTGGGGTAGCAGTTCAGCACTCCAATACAACAAGAAAAGAAATGGCTGGTTAAAAAGTAGTTCTTTAAGTCATGAAAGTGAGATGACTCCTTTTTAAGAACCTCAGAAGTAGAGCATTTAGGGCTGAGGCTTCCAAGGCTCAAACAGGAGAGGCTATGGCAAAAAGAAACCTGATTAGAAGAGCCAGGAGGAAGATGCTCTGGGATGTCAGACACTGGGGCAGTCTGACAGATCTCCACTCTCCATCCTGAGGTCAGTGCGTGGTGGCTGTGAGCATTTTTTGTAATGGAAAAAAAATATGTAATGTCAAGTTTTGGTGATTTGCAGCCTTGAGGAGAACATGAGACAATGGGAATTAAGGGTGAGAATAGGTGAGAAATGGAAAGGATGCATTTAACCTATGATGGATTTTTATGAAGCTGAAAGTAACTTAGATCCATAGTAGAAGTAAGCATAGGCATTTTAAGTGCATCTTCAACTTCAGAGTTTTCTTCTGACTCTTAGAATTACATTTGCCCAGTGTTAGCAATACAGTAAATACGAAAGTGAATGAAATTTTCACAATTCTGCTGTCCTTATTAGCTTGTAATTTTTAATGTTATGGCCTGTGGATATGAGATGCATCTATAGAGACATAAGGCTCTACAGAGCTTTACGTAATTTTAATTTTCCTCAATCCTGTGTATGTCTTGTAACTTCATTTGCCCTTTTAAACTAAATCGCATTTACTTTTAAATGACTTTTCTGACATCATCCAATTTACATAAATCCATACGCAGCATCTGAAAATCAGGCTGGGCTGGAGCTTGTGGGGCTGATGGGCAGCTGAAGAGTATGGTGCAAATAATTACCTCTGCCTCTTATCAAACAATTGAGTTATCAAATTCACTCTTCTTCCCAGTTACTAGATGTACATTGATTTGCTGTATGGTAATAGAGAAGAGAGTAGGAGAGATATAGTGTCTTCATGGTGGGTTTTTTCTTTCCGCTTTTGTTTTTAATTCCTGGGTAAGGTTTTGTAGGAGAGAATTGTATAAGCTGTTTTTGCTATGGGCAAGCCAATGTAATGGTATAACTCAGCCAAAATGCTGCTTCTCTTTTAAAACTGAATGGGAGCCTCTTTGCAGTCAATACTGCAAACTGATGGCATTTCCCACACGCACAAGAGAGAAAAAATGATTCTTAGGATACAGTGCACACGGTTGTGCTGAGACCCATAGGTCTTCCCTGCAGTCTGCCCCTGGTGAAAACCACATCCATGGGATGCTTCTTCGTAAAGTCAGTGTGTTCAAAGTCACGTATTTTTTCCTTCCATCAAATACAAGGCACACATATTGAAGAATATTTTGACTACACAGATCAACTTTTGCCATGACTGCTTGTATATGAGGTATAGATAAAAAGGTGGGAGCTGAAGGAAGAGGAAAAACAGCAATGTGAGAAAGGACTTCCTCTACTTGGAGTTGTGTCATCATCACCTTTACCTGCACCTGTAGACCTCAGCATCCTGCTCACATTGCAGCTCAACGAAGAGTAAGTTTTGTTTAATTCCTTCTTCCTTGGAGTTGTTTGCATACTTGACGTACTTGCAGGCCCATGTAACCTTTGTACCCTATTTAATAAAATATATACGCAAGAGAAAAGAAAATACTTTTGTTAAAATATCCCCCCCCCCCCCCCCCATCTTGCCTGATGAGCTTTCAGCCAAGTTTTACATATCAATGGGAAATAACATCAATATGTGCTCAGCCAGTTTACTATGTCAGTGGTAACGTGCTTAATGTGACAGCTGCTGTCACAATCACCTTGTTTTCTAAAGGCTATTCTTAACATTTTGTAGAAAGCAGAAATACAGTGATGTTTATAGCACCCTCTGTGTTAGGGCACATCGATGGGTTTATTTGAGAGGAAGCCATTTTCTACTATAGCTATTTCCTGCTTGACCTAAGAGTGCTACTTTCTGACCCGGTTCCATGATCTTTTGATGTATCTTCTTTTGGAGCCTGTGAGTCTGAGAGCTGACCAGTATATCCTAGGGAAAAAAGACTTGTTCAACTGCAAAAAATGCACTTTTCACTAGAAATTTGCATCCCACACTCTTCTCAGAATAAAATATGCAAGAACCAACATAAATGGCATACTCTTTTTTTTTTTCTTTTTTTTTCCCCATGAATTGAGTCTTTGATGTTCGAGAGGAGCCAGTATTAAAGGACATCCCTAGAAGGCTGTAGAAATTGTTCCTATTTATGACAAATGTAAAATAGTACAAATCTAGCTGAATGTGATGGTGTCATTAGTTTGTGAATCGCATCCTTGAAAATAACTGTGGAGGAGCCAAATCGGTTTAAAAGAAGATAACAAAATGGTTTAAGCTACTTAGGTTGAATGCCAATTATATTTTAATATTCAACTGAGCATATTTTACTAAGAAAAAAGGCAGCGTCGACGCATGCATAACTCATTGGCAGCGTCGACCAGCTGTGCCACTCTTCTCTTCGAATCACTTTGTGCATTTTAGTAGCATGGTAATTTAGTAGAGAACTACCTGAGTGATGGCATTTTCAATGAGCAGGTAATCTACAGAGAATTTTTATATGGTTATGAGTTCTGCGCTTCAGCCTGGCAACACAAAAATACATCAAGACCAATTACGGTATCAACTTTCAGCGTGATACCCTTGCCACGCAAGTGCATGTATTTCTGCCCCAGGCATTTCAAATTGCATCTAATTTGAAATCTTTGGGGTTTTAATTAAATTTCAGAATATATGGAATTCTTCATTAGTACCTGCTCTGAATAGCAGATTATACTTCTCTCAGTCTCTCGTTAAAGAAGTAGGCTGTGGTAAATAGCGTGTTCAAGAACTGATCATTTGTGGTGCCTGGATATTGGGAACAGAAATAGTGAAATGCAAAATAATATCAAAAAGATTATTAGTCCAGTGAGGGACTCTTGATTTGTATTTTAATGGAATTTTACATTTCTCTTAATGATTTGCAAATTGTCCTCTGATTATAAGATGCATTAAGCTTTTCATTTTAATGGAGAGACACAGCCATTAGCAGAATTTTTTTTCTGTCTTCTTTTTAGAGTGCTTCCCTGCAGCAGATAAATATTGAAACCATTAACACCTTTTGATGTACTTTATAGTGCTGCAGCTTGGACCAATACGTGAATGAATGTGGCCTTTTATATTTTAGCACTTTGCTTGGAGCTCATGATTGTCTTTGCGTGGGTGAACAATGACTGAAGCTATACTTTCTGAGGCAAGCGATAAAATAATGTGTATTTCCCTGTAATTAATGTTCCAAATGTTTTGGTGAATATCATTCATATTTAATGCAGGCGGCAAAAGTAAAGCCAACAAAAGTCGAGATCTGAAATTCAGATTGAGAATGCTCTGACCTTAACTCTGACCATTCTTTAAGGGAGGAGGATCACAGTGTCTCTCCTAGCAGGATTTCGTATGGATTTACAAACAATTTCTCAGCGGTGAAGTAACAAACATATTCTTTGTTGCTGACACAGGAACGTACCCTCTTCATTTGTCAATCTGAAAGTCAAATTTCCTGCTCGCTTTCAGCTTAACATGAGCCCTTAATGTTGTATAAACACGTTTGTGTCTGTGCTGATTTCATTGGGTTTGTCAGAAAGGCATGGAATTAGGGAAGAGCCTCCTTTGTGGCAGGCTGTGAGACGTATGTAGTATTTTTATGATACTGCAGATTTACGTAAAATAATTGCTCTGCTTATCAGGAAAATATGTACTTGTTAAACTTACCAAATTATTAAAATCCCTGCAATATTCATCAGGTATTCCAGAAAAGCAAATCGTCCTTTAAGAGGCAGTGGGCAGCTGCACTCATTTCCCCACCCCGCATGGCTTGTGCTCCCCATGTAAGCCAGGAGGTCCCTGAGCCCTGTAGAGGTGTTTCCTTTTGGCCCATTAGCTCTTTCTGCGAGGGCTTCCGCCAAAAAAGGTGGTTACTTTAGGGCTGCTTATTAATTTAGCAGAGTCTAGTCTCTGAAAAACCATCAGGGGTCACTGATAGGACTTCTCCCGTGCTTGCTTCCAGGATGTCTGTTTAAATAATTTGAATCTCGGGAATTCAAATTGCAGTTCATTTAGCGGTGCACTGTGTGCGATGGCAGTGTTATCAGTCAAGAGGCTAAGTAACTTCATGAAATTGCACTTTATGTCTTCACAGTTGTTTTGCTGACTGCTTAAATGTGTACTCCTTAGCAAAAAGAAAAAAAAAAAGTGCTGTAACTTTGAGTTTGAAGCCAGAAAATTCTAAGAATTAATTGCTGCTGCTTCCATATGTGCCTTTAAAAGATGCTGCATCATTTGTGAATTAGTGTTTGCAAAGTGCTACGTAAGTGTTTAGCCTCATGCATTAGGTATTTGTAATTCAATAATAATTTAATACAAACTGAGAAAGAAAAGCAGTACTTTGATTCTGACTTAATTTGTATGTAGTAAGCAAATAGTTTCATTTTATTACAGTTAAGCGATTTAATGAATATTATTTTTAACTTGCCCATTTACAAAGAAACTTAAGGAAATCTAAAGAAATTGCTGTTCATGGTTTACGCAGGCAACTGAAGATCTTATAATTTACTTTGTTCACATAATGGAGCACATTTGCATTACATCTTTCAAAATTAAAATACATTAATTTTCTAGGGCAGGTTATCTTTGGTAACAGGATCTTCACAAAGCAACTGAGGGTGCAGATTTCTTGATCCAGAGTCATGTGGGAGTTGGTATTTAGGGCCACGTTGAAAAACGAAACTGTGAAAACACCTCATCAATGGAATTCTAAGTGGAATTACAGAGAAAAAAGCAATTACGCTTGGAACAGCAAAAACTGCAGGAGAGATGATGATGCCTTGTGGCCCACCTGCATGGGACACACACTGGCCCCTAATCTGACTGAAGGGGACCACCACTGCATGTGGTTTGATGTGTTGGCCTGCTGGAAGTGCTGTTGGTTGGTGGTTACAAAGAGATTTGTGATGGCTTTCTTCCAAAGTCTCGTGGCCAGGGCTTTACCTGTTCCTTGTGTGGATGTGGAGCTGTCGTGTCCATATGCTTCATGGGGTGGCCATGTGAGGGCTCCTGGGGCACTGCAGCAGCACTTAGGGGAGAACGTCAATGTTTTTAAGGCATTATAAGAACTTCCCATTTGTAGAATCAGTTTTGCACCAGATTTTATCAACCTTCACTGATTTATTCCCGCTTACATCACAGGATCGCGTTGAGGCCCTAAGATGATAAAAAGGGAAATGCACGGGGCACGTGTTAGAAGCTGGGAGCCCCCAATTTCATTGCTTTGTGGTGATCCTGAGCTGGGTGTGTGTGTGTGCAGGGAGGGCTGGCATGGTGGGAGCCCTTCCTGAGGTTTGCCATTGGATGGCCCTGCTTCTCGCTGGGTGCCCTCAGACCTGCCCTGCTCTACCCCAGCTCCACCACAACAGCAAATCACCCAAGAGCAGGAAAGCCGTGAATTTACATCACCACAACTTCAAGATTTGCCACTATCCTTTGCTTTTTTTGCATTTCAGGACCTTGAACCGAAGTTCAGGATGACTTGAAATATCGATGTTAGCTGAATTTATGGCATCAATTGGATGTCATGCTTTATCAACATGTGTGAGTGTGGTTGAATTCGCATTTTATTTTGAGTTTGCTAATATCAAAGTGACAGTTCCAGCATGCCGTAAATCTTCAGAAGTTTTTGCAGAACCTCCCTGCCTGTTTGAGTTTAACTGCAACCAGATGGTCCTACCTGCCCTTCCTCAGTCCCTCTGTAATTAGGAAACAGCATCTTCTGTGATTTATTTAGGGGCAGCAGATAGGTTTGTATGTTGTGTTAACAGGACAAGTCAGAAGGGCTGAATCATAGCAGCATGAAACTGCATTTTTGTTGTGTTCCAACAATGAAGATTGAGGTAAATTGAATTTACTTTATGATTTTTGCTTGGGAGAAGGAGACAAGCAGCTTTTGCAGGCTGGGCATCAGCCAAGGCACTTGTAATGGACAATAAAAAGAATGCCAAGAACTGCGAAAAAAAGAGGGTTGAGGTGGGACCAGAAGTTCCACTTCAGTGCCCTGGCAGTAATCTCTCAGTTCTAAGTCAGATTATGGCCAGTTGTGCTCTCTTGTAATGCATGGACCTTTCCATAGGGATTTGTATTGCTGTGCCAGAGCCAAGTACAGTTCCCAAGTTTAAACTGCAAATCATAGCTGAGGAGGAGAGTTCAGAAGATACCTTGGTAAAGTTCTTGGTGAGCAACTGATCTCTTTGGCAAATGAAACAGAAGTCCCTTATTTACTTTTGTCCTGAATGGAAAACACAGTCACTTAAAAGTTGCAGTAAGGTCAGTGTGTGGAGGGGCTATTCTGTGTCCTCTCCAAAATAAGAATGTCCTGTGGCCTTTAATGCTGATGAAATATGGAAAGATAACCTGAAGGGGATGAGGTGGTGGTCAGTGTTTCTGAATTGATCTGATCTGCAGAGCTCTAGTGTATATGTTTATAGTAGTTTCTATGTGCATTACAAAGTCCATGAAGTCATTAAAACATTACTTTTACCTGCTTTGCACAGTTACTCCCTTCTCCCAAAATTGACATTTTTTA
>JAPSGF010000013.1:11024951-11052498 GCA_035772895.1 Perdix hodgsoniae
CGAGCCCAAATCGCAGCCTGTTCAGGGATGTCATGGCACTCAGAAAGTCCTGCTTGGATCTTTAGCTTAGCTGAAGTTGCTAATGTGTAAGGAGTTCTTATTTTGCATAGAGGCTTGCTTGGGTTTGGAATTCTGGGGCAGTTTGCAGTGTGGTGTAGGCAGGGGATGTAAAGGGTTGGCACTGAGCATCAGGCTCATCTGCTCATTTCCATTAGCTCTAAAATTATACTCTGTTCTGGTAAGTGCATGGAAAGCTGCTATTAAAACTACTGCTCAAAAATGGGTCAGAATAACAGTTATTACTCAAGTAAAACACCCACTGACTTCCAGGGAGTTTAACCTGAAGAAATACTGCTGGATTAAGTCCAGAGAGAGTTACTTGCTTCTAAGGATAGAATTTGGCCCTACAACCCTTCAGCAGTCTGAAGGGAACTGCATTTAAAACTGTGTTAAACTACAGATCAGAAACAGTTCCCATTAATTGGGTTTTATCATAGCGTGGCCACATTGTGTGAACCAATCTGAACATTATCCAGATGTTTTTGAAAATATAATTGATAAATTCTTTACCTAAGTGATGTAAATACGCATTATGCTCATAGGTTATAGATACGTCGATGTTTTATGTTGTGTATCAAAGCAAAAACACATGAAAGCATTGTGAAAGCACTCTCCTTCCCCACATTTTGGCACTTCCCACGCTTGCTCAGAAGGCAGAGCACTGCAACCTGTGGGCAACTGTGGGACAGCACCTACATCATGCCATCAGGGGCTCTGCTGCATCCCATGCATTTCATGTGGGCTGCCTGATGTGTATCAATCAATGATTTAATTCAGCAAATGGGGGTAGAAACACAACCTCAACTAACTGTAAGTCCCTGTTGGTGGGTAGAGCCCAGGTAAATATTGCTCACTTCTCACCCTTATTTACCTATTCATGTTAAATAAGTGTTTTTGTTAAAACTTTTCCACTTCTGTAACTATACTTTTAACTGTACACTTAATAGTTGCTTGTTTACATTCAGGAATGTGTACTCTAAAGTAATTTGGTTATCTTTACATCTTTGTTCATAGAAATCAGTCATGGAAAGTGGCCAGGATCTCAGCTTTGCTTCTGTTATTTCAGCAGCCATAGAGTTTAATATTCACAGGAAGGTGCATTCTGTCTCTGTATAATATCACTCATGAAGGTGGCAACAGTAGAAGTTCAGATTCTCCTCTTTGCCAAAATGTTTGCCACAACTCTGGTTTTAAGCAATCTTATCTATTTTTTTCTGTTGTAATGGTACATATGGGCAATTTTTACAGGCTGCCGCCACACTGTCTAAACTACAGTTCCAGTAATACTTGAACTGCTACTAATGATTGCAGCCCAACCGTGTAGTGATCCTGAGACAGTTTTAACTGTAATAATTATGGTGAAAACAGGTAAGGATAAAAACAAAAATTATCCAAGGCAGTTGCATTTCCTATTCACAGGAATAGGTGGTGAGAAGGGCTGAGTGCTGTTTGTTTCTTTGCATTTGGAAAAAAACAAGCAAACAAACAAACAAAACCCTTGGAAAAACAAAAGAAGAAAGAAGAAAACAATAAAACAGAAAAACAGTAGCAAAGATTATTGAGAAGGGGGAAAATGGCCTTTAGTTGTTAAAGTCGAGGTAAAATCAGAAGGTGCATCTTCTGAACCTCTCTTGCCCACAGGTCTGCAGTAGGAGAGGCAGACCCATGGCCACCCTTTGTCACCACTGGCTCTGTCTCCGCTGCCCACAGCACCCAGCTGTCTGCTCCCATTACCACCCAGAGCCTGAGTGCTGCTGTGCCACATTGCTCTGTGCTAATTGCCACCTCCAATTAGGTGGGAAAGAAGTTATGATGCACCGGGGTTAAAGCAAATTTGATTTTCACTCTCTTATCCATGCGGATGGAGTGAGTTTATTAGGGAGAATTAAGGCCTAAGGCTGCCGCGAGCGACCTGAAACAGCTGGGCGTTAGCAGCAGATCCAGTGTAAGTCCCTCCTTTTATAGGACCATAGAACCACAGAATGGTTGTGTTGGAACTTCTCCAGCCCCTTCCTGCCATGGGCTGAGTGCCCCCACCTGCTGAGGCTCCCAGAGCCCAGCCATGGTCGTGGGCACCTCTTGCAATGGGTACCCACAGCTGTGGGCAGCAGTGCCAGGGCCACACTGCGTGTGCACGAAGAATTTCCTCACTGCATCTGACCTATACCTTCCCATTTTAGAGACTGATAGCTGACCTTTAAGTGCTAATTTCAGGTCAGCTTGGCTTGGTGATGCATTATTTTGGTCAACTTACAGTGCACTGACAAATGTGTCCCCCTGCCCCTTCGGCAGCTCCTGATTCCATGGAAGTTTGGGAGGCGTTCATCCTGATACAGGATCCAACACACTGCTGATACTTCACTGAGCAGCAGTGTCCAGCAGTGGTGGGATCTCAGCGTGCACCATAATTCCTTACGTTGACAGAGGGGTAGTGAAGGGCCTGGGGACATGGAGCGATGGTCCTGTGGACGCAGCTCAGCCTCTGCTCTGCCTACATTGCCTCCCCAGTTAGCAGCCAGATGAAATTCATACTGCATTGAGTGTTTCCATAGAGCAAACGTGGGCGTTAATTTTTATGTGCGGATTTTACAGCATTTTGTAATGATACTTAGCAGCATAAAATGTTGGCACATGTTGGAAATTGGTGAAAGTTCAGCCATCTAATTTGGGAAGGTTGTGCTTACAGGCACTAACACTTGCAGACAGTTTAATAACAGTATTTGGCAGTGTCTGTTAGAGCTGCTTAAACTAATTAATGCGTTTGCTCCCTACAGGATGAAATTGAGTTTTCAGATACGTTTGTAAAATGATGTGCATGATTGCTAAATATTTCATTATTTTGAACTATAACTTCTGGTGATTTATGTCAGTATGGATAGAGTATGTATTCTCTCATGACAGATGTGCTGCCTCTGGAAGATAATCTGTCCTGCATGTTGAGACAGGCTGGTTCCATGGTGCCTCATTGTAGTGGGCTGCAGGATGCTCATCAGGTTGGCCATGGCCATGCTGGGATCTAGCTGCTGTGCTCCCAGTTCTGCTTCATCCTGAGGAGGCAACAGAACTGTGGGATCTGGAGCACAGGTCTCATGGGGAGCAGCTGAGGGAGCTGGGGTTTGTACAGTCTAGAGAGAAAGGGGCTCTGGGGAGACCTTAAGGCTCTCTACAGTGCCCTGAGTGGAGGGTTGGCCTCTGCTCTCTGGTAAGAGCAATAGGATGAGAGTGATGGCCTCACATTGCACTGGGGGAGAATCAGGTTGAGTATTAGGAACAATTTGTTCTCCAGAGAGCAGCCAGGCGCTGGCACAGCTGCCCAGGGGTGGGCAGTCCCCATCCATGGAGGTGTTCAGAGCCTCAGGGATGTGGCACTGAGAGGGTGGGCTGTGGGTCTCAGAGGGCTTTTCCAACCTGAGTGACTGTGTGTGATTCTGCCACCGGGCTCATGGCACAAGAGTGGGATGCTGTGAGTGCCTTGCTACCACCAGCTCCACCAGGGGAGCAGGGCACGGCAGCAGCGTGCACTCCCTGCAAGTTGTGTGCCTCGGGGAGGGAGCCAGGCAGGGATTCCCCAAGCCCCCAAGTGCTCAGGTCAGCAGAGATCTCGCTGGCTTGAGGAGAGGTAACAAAAATAAGAAGCTATGACTTGGTCTGCAAGAAACCTATCTGAAGAAATGACGGTAAACAAAATCTGTTTGCCTAAGGAAACCCTCCTAGCAGTCAGCTAGTAACACAACTGCTTGTGCTAATGAACCCAAAGCTGTTAATGTGGTTTCTTCAGTTAAATTGATTCATGAATTTTGAAGAGAACATTATCTAATGAATTTTCTTTGAATAGAAAGCAATTAAAAGGACAAATCAGTCTGATTAACCCCAAAGTCACCCTACTGCCACAAATGGTGTACAGTTTGAAATTATATCATAAAAAACTGGAGCAGATTTGCTATCTCTTTGCCCTCTACTAATCCATGTAAATTAATGAACAACAAAGTTAATTTCTTTGATGACCCTTTTCTCGTATCACCTGGATTATGCTGATGTTTAATTTGCTTAATGTTATAATAAAGACTAAACAGATTTTTTCAATGAAGTGATTATCATTCCGTTGAGTTAAGAAGTGATTTTTATTATTTAACACATCCATAACGGTGTATGGGTTTCCTTTAAGAACAAAATCACATTTCGCTATGTAACGTAATCAGTGTCTTTTTTGACAACTAAAGAAGGGAAATGTTGCAAATCAGTTTGTTTCTCTGCCAAATGAGTGGAGTGAGTCTCACAACAGAGACGAGGGCCTCTTTCTTTTCTTTTTTTTTTCTTCTTTGCCAGCTCACTCCTCTGAGTTATTTACTAGTTAGATTTGCAGAGTTTCTACTGATGCCTTGGAAGAGCAATCGGTGTCAAACCCTACTAAGAGCGGCTATTAGTTGTCCTTTTGTCAACCAGTCCTGGGCTAGGAAGGTAAAACCCTGAACTACAGAATGAAGCTCATGCATTTGCCTATTCATTATTTCAGCAATTGGAATGCTTAGAAGCAATTTGCTGGTGAAATTAAGATTAAAATAATGGAAGGTACATTATTTTTTTTTTCAGAGCCCCGTGTCATTAAGGATGTGCCATACATTCAAGGTCGCAGCCAGTCCTTACGTTTCGTAATGTCTGGAATGCTGAGCAGTAGCTTGGGGGGCTTGGCTATAAAATGCAGTCAGCCGGGATAATATGGGTCCACTGGCTCTAGGGCTTCTTCTGCCATGTGTCCCAGCTGAAGTTGGAAATTAGCTGGAGATGCGAGGGCTTTGTGAAATAGGTAGAGCCGGTTATTTCTTCCCTTTTTAATTTGACTCTATGCTAATTTATGCTCTGCCAATTTAATGGAAAAACCGCATTGTATGTGTTAACAGGATAATTGTACTTGAAGCAAATTAAAAATATAGGAAAATCAAAGCTTTAAATCCTTTTTTATAGTGATCGGTTACTTGAAGCGCTCTTTCCTAATAATCATGTATTTAAATATAGTAATATGGGACACAATAACAGGACGGTGTCTTAGGGCTGTTTAAATTTAAATTAGAGGGTTCCTGTTGAGGCTATGCTTCACACTGGGTGCTTGGAGTATTTCGTCTCCTTGTTTATCCAGCCATGCATACATATCAACAGTCCTCTCTTTATTTGCAGATTCGTTCACCAAAGAGGTGTTGTGGACCCTGCTGAGGGAAGTGAAGTTTGGAGAGGCCATTTCTTACCAGCAATTAGCAGAGCGAGCAGGCAACAGCCGAGCAGCAAGAGCGGTGGGAGGAGCAATGAGGAGCAATCCTGTAAGTTCATGTCAACTCTCAAATAAAGTTGATGGAAGATGGTGGATTTAGAGAGCTTTCTGGGCTAAATGTCATTAGATTAAATTTATCTGCTATGAAAACTGGTCTACCATGAGTAATAAGGTCAGTAAGTGTTTTTAATCAGCAATAATGCACAACCCAGTTTAATGTGATTTATGCCCTACCATTTATGGTGTTAGGTTTGGAAAAGGAACACTGCACTTCTTTTAATTCATCAGCCTATACATATTTTGTTGCTCTCAAACTTTCTTACATATTGGGGGAGAGAAATCTCTTATCGCTCAGCACCAACATCCTTTGTCAGGACATGAGGAGCTGTGGAAACATTGCTGGATGCGATGGGTTGCTGTTAGAGATGGACTTCTGAAAGTGTGTAAGAGGAGGGACTTCAGTTCACGTCAACGATACACACCTGGATTTTGAACATAGTCTTTTCCTGTGCACTGGAGATAAGATGTAAATGGCATTTCTCCATTAGATAGATAAAGGTGGGTCGCCTGAACTGAGAGTAACTCTTGGTTAGTCCTGTTAATTTAGGAGAAACCATGTGTTACAGTACTAGGTCTCTTCATCCATTTTCCCAGTAATTATCTTTTCCTTTTGATTGCCAGGGTCTGGATTCTCAGATGTTACTTATGCACCAGAAACACACTGATCACTCTAAGTGAAACTGGTGGGAATCACTGCTGCTACATGTGGGCCCACTGGTTGGGCTGTATTTGGATCCCCTTGGAAGAAGTTCAGTCCTGAATTAGGGAGTGTCTGGGCTGCAGTGAGAATCAGTGCACTGCAGGAGGAGGGAACTTGCCTCCTCATCCTGCAGTACTGCTTTGTCACTGTGCAAAGGAGGCAGAGAGTGAGGGAGAACAGTGCCCCTGTGTCTGGCTTTACACATTCCCTGTTCCTTGCCTTTAAAAAAAAAGTAGGGAGAAAAAAAAAAACACCACTTAAATTTCTGTTAATAGCATTGTGGCCTTTTTGGGCCTTTCTTCACCGAATTTTCCCTCATTAGCACTTGCCCTTAGCAACATGTATCTTTCCACACCCAAATGCCTCTTCTGCAGCATTACACCTGCCATAATCTTTGACCTTCTCTGTTGTTTCTGCATTCAGTTCTCCCAGTTCTTTTCTTTAATGAGACACACAGAAGACTCCAACATGTAGTTGCAAAGCAGATTCAGGAACCTGTTTTCAGAAGAACTGGTGGCTCTCCATTCGAAAATAATACAGGTGGGGCTTTTCACGTTGCCACCACATACTGTCTTTGTATTTTGTTTCATTCATAAAATCAATCTGCATGTTATGCATAGTCAGGCTGCATGTCATGACTCATAGGTCTGAAGGATCACATAAGATTTATATGGAAAATACACAGTGAAAAGGGGCTCCCAGTGAAGTACAGAGAGAGTGTATTTGTGACCGCGCGTGGAACATGCATGAAATTACAGATTAACTACAGGAGATGTCTAGTAATAAAAATGTGTTTTGGAACAGGCAAGGATGTCATTATGGTATCATCAGCTTGCTTTCTATTATGAAATACTGGAGTAGTATTATATTAATAGAGCTCTTTTTTCCCTGAAGCTATACATTAGTATCTATACTACAATTAAAAATGTTCTGGGGACAGAAACCACTCTAGCCATAGTAAGGGATGGGAAATAACAAAAATAAGATAGGATCCCATTTAAGAACAAATTGCAGTAGCTTTGCTGTCTATTTTCAGAACTATTTTCATCCTTCCTCACGGGGGAAAAAGCAGGGATTTTCACACCACAACCTGCTGTTACCGCTGCTTTGGATGCTGCTGCTCCACTGCAGCCTGAGGGCAAAGCAGGGTACATTTCTAGGCAATAGCAATTACGTATCCTTTTGCACAACACTGTATTGTTATTCTTTGAGAACTGTTTCCTGCAGGTTTGCATTGTATTACCTCCTCTTAATGTACACCAGATTATATTGGAAAGCATTCCATCATATTAAAATAGTTTGTATTGTCAAGTGCAATACGGTGTATTGACAGAACGCATCTTTATGCTGCTCATATGAACTGCTTCGTATGAAAAGCTGATGTACACTTAAAATATCACTGTATACCTCTTTATGGAGCTTAGAAGCTTAAATCCATTAGACGTTATGCTTGTTTATATGGCAGTGTGCTGCACGTATCGAATTTTGGAATACCTGTGGACGTTTTCATGTATAAACACACTTGAAGTTTGTTGATCAGATGAGATAGTGGGCTTTAAATCTACCTCAGTGGATTATTAAACTGAACATGTCATGCAAACCACATTAAAACAGCAGCAAAGAATTCAAAGAACTGTGGTGTTAGCAACTGCTCCACCTGTAACGTGAGCTTCCAGATATAAATTCTGGGTTTGAGTAGTGTTTGCATCAAATTGTAGCAGAAATGTGATGTTCTGTTAAGCAACAGAGTAGTGGGGTTTGTTCACAGGAGGGAAACTGGAGCCTTAGTGGATGCTGTTATTAATGATCGCTGCAGAGGCTATGCAATATTGTTGAGTTGTTTGCACCTTGAGATGCTTCCTTGATTAAAGGACTAAGTTGTAGCATGGTGACTGTGTTATAATCGCAATTTAATGAGGACAGCAACATAGGTAAAAACGAGGGCTTGAAATAAAGTGGAGCTGAATGCAGACATTGTGCTGTTAGTGAAACGTTGTGATGAAATTGTGCATCTTAGTGTTTTTCCAGGAAGTACCACAACATTTTCTCCCTTCTACAAATCATGGGTCGGTGTTTAATTTTGGTAGCGTGCATTCTACAGGTTTCCCTTTGTAGTGGGGTTGCTTCCCATAATTCATACAGTGACCTTCAAATTTATGAGAAGGTGGAAGAGGTGCCAGCAGCAGCTGAAAGATGCGACATTCTTGCCTCAATTTATGCCAAGGACATGATGGGGATGGCTCACCTTTTGCAAGGAAAACTTCAAATACTTTACTGCGGTTCAGATTGACTGCAAGGTCTGTGGTCCTCAAAGGGAACCCATAAAGTTCAATTAAAAATCTCATTAGACTAGTATAGGAGGATCAAAAAGAAATCACAGAGACTCATGGGAAATGGCGAATGTTGGGCTGATTAGTCCAAGGCCATCCTAAATGACTGTTCTGTGGCTTAAATAAGACGTCTTCAGCGGTCTGTTAACAGCAGTAATAGCTACATACGTTTTTTATATTCGATCCACTGGTGTTATTGTTTAGGTTAAAGCCGAGCTGAGCGTCTGCCATGATGCTGAGATCGAGCTGTAGAAAGTCAGGGATATTATTCAGCCAAAATAGTTTAAACGTTTGAGAGTGAAAGGAATAATTGTGCATTTATGAGAAGACTGTGAAGTATGGATTTGAAATGTTGCGAACACATAAAACCACTTGTGCATTAATTCCTTAGGTGGCTAGCAATAAAGATGGACCCATGCTGGTTCGCATTACGGTATTTGTTTCTGTGAGGGAATAGGGGGGAGCAAAAGCGATAGGACATGAGCAAACTGAAAGATTATTTTTTGCTAAGTGTGATTCTTGTTGTATGTTACAACTTGATATTTCAGCTGTTTCCATTATGGCCCGGCTGATCTATTTTTGACAGTTTGGCAGCTTTCTGCAAGTCTCCAGTCCATCAGGCAGTATAATAGGACGGTCGGTTTTCCATGGCGTCAAATTGAAAACTCTTAACAAGCGGAGCACCGCGGCGGAGCGCTGCGCTGCTTCATCCTCAGACGGAATTTGCTAAATGCAGTTCAAAGGCAATCGATACCTTGTGCAGGGAGTTTTTTTCCCCACCTTTTTCTAAACAAACGCATTATTGAGGAGTTAGTTTATTCACAGATTGCCATGAGCGTTAATGACCACCCGAGTCTTGTTCTGCCAGTCACCCAGATGGCTGTTGATAAAGATTTAGCATCATGTTCTGAGTGTCAGGGCTGTCAGTAGTGCTGAACCATTTGACCAGAAGAAAAAACGCACAGGGAGCTATTGATTACAGCTTCTCAGTGTCACTTGTTCACCAGGATTTAGGTATTGATGAGGCTGCGAGTGAAAACAAGCTCTTTCCCTTGTGGGCCTCTACCCAGAAGAACAAAAGCAAAGTTGGAGAAAATATTCAGCTGGTGCCCGAATCAGAGGGATTCTGCTATTGATTGAAGGGCCCCTTCATGTTATTTTTGTTGGAAACAAATCTGTGGGTTTGGAAGTTTTATAGCGTTTGAGATAGGGTCTGTGTAAGTGATGGATTCATGTATTAGATGAATTAGATTTCACAGCGTGAAGATTTCAGTGCAGCTATAATATTATGAGCTGCTTGGTTATTGATAAAAATTACATTAAATGTAGCCGAGGCATTAAAGCTCCAGACTAGGGTAGTTCTCCTTCTAAAATGTCCTTAGGGCCCTAATAAATTTTAGCAGGTTTAATTATTTTAGTAGTCTGAAAGTTGTCATCACAATTAAGCCAAACTGAAGCAATGTTCAATATTTTTAAATTACAGAGACCATACGGCCTTTGTAGCACGTTTTTGTGTGAGTGTGTGCATGTCCAATGCTACAGAAGATGAGGCTTGTGTGTGTTAGGACAAACTTGGTGTGAAATTCTTTATTTTGAGCATAGAAGATACTCTGTGTATTTCATACCCTTCACCCTGGTGGCTGCGTTTTCCAGCTACAGCCATTAAAGCAGTGTTTCTGCAGCTCTGCCAGTTCAACATCTGCTCTAGAAAGGAGGTTCATCAGTTCCTCTGCTTATTCTCTCCCATAGCATGGCAAATGGGCTTGTTTAGCTTGGAGAAGGCTCCAGGGAAACCTCATTGTGGCCTTCCAGTATTTGAAAGGAGTTTATAAACGAGGGAGGTTACACCTGTTTACGAGGGTGGATGGTGATAGGACAGGGGGGAATGGTTTTGAACTGAGACAGGGGAGGTTTAGGTTGGATATGAGGAGGGAGTTTTTCAGCCAGAGGGCGGTGAGGCACTGGCACAGGTTGCCCAAGGAGGCTGTGGGTGCCCCATCCCTGCAGGCATCCAAGGCCAGGCTGGATGTGGCTCTGGGCAGCCTGGGCTGCTGGTTGGTGACCTGCACACAGCAGGGGGTTGGGACTGGATGAGCACTGTGGGCCTTTTCAATCCAAGCTATTCTGTTATTCTATGATTCTCTGCAAGAAGAGTTGGCGCTTTCTAAGAATGCATTAATTGCCTTTTGTGTAGGATACAAAGTTGATTCACCAGCATACGTGCACACCACAACAGGAGAGCAACCCAGCAGAAATCTGAGATTGCCCATTTCTTTCCAAACCACCCAAGCCAGATTTCCATCTTTGATGTGATGCTGAGCAGCTCCGATTTTGGGACCTGCACTGCAGCCACCATGGGAAGCCTGAGACCCACAGTGTGTGCTGACAACCTGGCTGCAGATGGCATTGCTCCTCTGCACAATACAGTACTTTTTTTTTTTCACCTTCCATTTCCTAACACAATTTAACAGCTTCTAGAAATGTGTCGGCTTATTTCTCTGACCATATTCCCAGCAAACCGATTGCTGGCTTTTTTGCCTTCTGAGCAGTCACAGGGAACTGGCTCAGAAAGAGCTTTTGGCCACTATCCACGCCAAGATTTGTGTCTTTACCATCAAAACACCCTGATACATTCTTCATATTCTTAAATAATTGCAATCTAACCTTGGAGAGTTTTTACAGTTTATTGTTATGGCTTGGGATTGCTTTGTCATGCAAGAAAATCTGTCTGTGCTACCTGGTGCAAATGGCTTGTAACACCTGAGAAAACTCCAAACAGAAAGAATTAGAAAATACTTGCAAAAACAGCACATTTAAAGAAGTCGTGAACTATGAGTGTGATGGTGGGTCTGGAGGAGAGGTTTTATTGGGACTCACTGGAGTTGTCATGGATGCCTGATTCACTCATGGCACCGCTAAGTCCAAATAAAGCAGCTATTAGAAGCATTTGTTGTTAAACCTGGATTAACAGTGAGCACCTATGTGTATTCCATTTTAATGCGATGGCTTTTGGGCTCGGATTAAGATTTAAAACTTCAGCCATCTAAATTACTAATCTCTAACACAAGAACTACCCTAAAATAGTTTTCTCAAGGTCTGGCCTGTAGCTGTCCAGGGGTCTGAGTCTTTGGCTCAAATGCGAGCACAGCTGGAGCTTCACTGAAATAAATATGAGATGGGAGAAAGACCAGTCTGTCTAGAGTTTGTGCATATGTATGGATGGATAAATGGATGTACTTTCACTTAAAATATCCACACTTTTAGTAAGTTATTCTTCTCACAGGTCTGTCATTGCAATTGAATTACTCTGTAGTTACCAGAACACACACTGCGTGATTAAAGATGATGTATTGCATTTTTTATGATGTGTATTTCAACTGTGATAATCACCTGCGATTAAAAAAAAAAAAAAGTGTGTTTATGTACTTCTCTGTATTACCAGTCCATTATGTAACTTCTTGCATTGATTTTTCAGAATCCCTGGCATTTGGCTATAAATGATACAAAGGGGGAGGCATGAGAAGAAGTTCTTAAATTGGCTAGGTGTGAATTAAATCTCTCCTGTTGTAGGTTTTAAAAATTCAAAACCCATTTTGGATTGACTTGCTGTTAAATAATAAATAATGCCTTGTTCTTATATGGAATTTTTCAGCAGAGCACATTGAGGTGCTTTAGAGGGAAGAGGAATTGGCTGCAGGAGCTGAGACTTGTGAAGCTCATTCATGGAAGTGCTGCTCTCACGTTTTCAGTGGCTTCTTCTGCAGGAAAGCAGCCTCTTCTAACCCTGATGTGATTGTTAGTAATTGCCCTGTACCTCCATGTGTATGTTTTGAGCTGGCACTGGCTTTAGATGTCTCGTTCTATGCTGCAAGTGCACAGGTGCCCACGTGTGCTTGCATGGTCTTAAATGATGCTCTTTCCTTTTATCCCTTGAAACATCCCATCCAACCTAAATGCTGCCTGTGCAGAGGCATTGCCTGGCAGGAGCAGAGCTCCGAGGGAAAGGGCATTGCACATCAGCATGCTCAGCACTGCCCTCCCCAGGGACTATGGCTCCATGCCTTGGCTGCTCTGTGTCCCCAGAGCTGGGAGCTGGGGATGGTTCTGCTCTCAGTGTGTGTAGGGTCACGTAGTGTCCCTGCTGGGTGGGAAGTGACTGCCTGTGCACTTGAGAGCATGGGCAGCACAGATGTAATTCATCCCATTAACTTCATATCGTTAGGTGCAGGCCAGTGCAGTGCAGTTCTGGGGCCTGATCATGCACTTCTTCCACAGAAGATTTTGCACAGGGAGTTTTATGCACGGGTTTTACCTATTTTAAGACATTGCATCATTTTTATGTAATAGCACTTCTCTGAATGCTTTCCCCTAACAGCTGGGTGGTCATCAGAGTCCACTGGCATTGCAGGATAGTCTATATCCTGAAGGGGTACAGGCTCAGAAAGAAAAGAGCTCTTGGTGCAACACTCCTGCATCCTCCTCACAGGTGGGCAGGAGTCTCCAGCGCAGTCTTTAACCTGGATGTTTAAATCCATGCCACTACTAGCACAGTGGAAGGCAAATGCTGCTTTAGTAGTTGATTTATTGCTTGTAGCCCTTCTTCGCACCGGTCTTCCGCTTCCACTCCCCTTTGCTTCACCCTTTGCTTCCTTTCTTATTTTTGTGTGTTTTGCAGATCCCGATTATCATACCATGCCACAGGGTGATTTGCAGCAGCGGGCAGATCGGCAACTACGGAGGAGGAAACCTTATGAAAGAGTGGCTTTTGTCACACGAGAAGCTCCAGAAAGAGAAGTTAGCAGATTGATGCGGCTCAGCCACAGCTGCTCGACAGCCAAGGCACACAACTGCAGCAACTTGGCTTATAACGAGCTCTCAGAGCACCCAGCAGAATTCAGAAAAATGGTAAATATTTGAGTGACATATAAATATAATGCAACATCCGAAGTGGAATGTGTGGTGGCACCACTATATTAAAAAAGCGGGATGCGTCCTGAGGGATGCAGCTCGTATGCCCTTTCTTGTTTTTACATTTTACAGCAGAATGACTGCAGCAGTCCAGGCCTGTTGTGCATGTATTTTGTTCTCATCCCTGGTTCTGTTCTGTTCTATATTTAATGTCCATTAAAGCAAGGATAAGAGAATGGGAGGAGCATGGCAAATGCAAGGCACAGACATCCCTCTGGGGATGCTTCTGGGTGGCCAAGGGGCCCTGCGGCCAGCGTGTCCCCAGGCAGCCCTATGCCAGGGTTCCCACCCACTGGTGCCTGGCTGCTGGAATGGTTTTTGAGTAAAGTCCACATCGCGGTCTGTGGTGAGGGGCAGCCAGGGGGAGGTGGCTGTTGAGCTGCTTGCTCACAGATTTACTTTCTGGATTGTGAGAAGTCTTCAAGGCAGGAGTAAAAATTCTGCTTTTGTGATCGTTGCAAAAAGCAGGTGGAGCTGTAGAGGCCAGCAGGTTGCTTGAGATGTTTAAAATAAGCAGTTAGGTGAGTGCAGTTTGGGCATAGTATTGGATGGGGTTCATCGTACTTGCATCGTTAGCAGCAATGGCCTTCCTTTAGCGTTGCCATTTCCCTGTTGTGTTAAGCTTTGTTTCCTGTAGCATCTCTGCAGAAAGGATTGGAGAGATGTTACCATTGAATTCTGAGGTGGTATAGAAAGGGTTCTGTGAAATTGCGAGCCACCAGAAGCTGGGATTTTCAGTATGGGAATCTTAAATTCCAAGTTAATACTGATACTGGAAATACTGATTTTTTTTTTAATGCGTTTATCATATTTTCATAGATGCCTCTTTAGAATGGTCTTTGCTGACCAAGAAATTATGGTATTACAGTGCTTTAGTTAATGTAGTATTATTGATATCTCAGAATTACTTCAATAAAAAAACTGCTTTGCATGTACAAGTGTCTTTGTGTACGTTTATAAATAAAACACGGTTTGTGATATATGGAGAAAATAAACTATACCCAACTGTACAATATAAAGCTGTATTTTTATCAAGGGTTTCTGGTGGCAATATAAACCACGAAAGCAAAGCTCAAGTGGTTTGCACGTGTCACCAGAACCCCAGGATAAAAATATAGCCTTATAATATGTACAGTTTGGGGATATTTTTTTATTTTTTTTTATAACGGGATACCAACAGAAGGATGCGATACCAAATGTAAACTTTAACCTCTTCCACGTTTACCCCCACAGCGATGTTTTGCGCCACGTTCGCTCTTTCAGGTGTCTCTTTTCAGCTTCCAGCAGGTGCCACCTTGGCATGGCAGGCACAGCCACGTGCATAGCTGGGCTGTGAGGCTGCCAACCCCCGCTCTGTGGCAATAATCTGAGTACCAGCATCGGTTATTAAAATTCATCCTTCCCTACTGCAAATCCCTGAGAGCAACCGCTAGGCCCGCGGTTTGTTTGCAGATGAGAGTGTTGCTGTAAATTAGGCGTGCAGCTGCCCGTGACTGATGGGCACTGCTGGGCCCTTCTTGGCGTGGCATGGTGTGGCAGGGTGGTGGGGGCCTGGCCCTGACCGTGTTGCCTTTTTTTTGGCCAACATCACCCCAGGGCCGGTTCTGGTCCAGGGCCTCCTCACCCCGCCATGCAGGGCCTGCTGGCGGCATGGAGCTGAGGTCACTGCTGAGTTTATGAAAACACCAGAGTGGGGAAAAGATATTAAAACACTGGCATCCCAATACATATCTCTGTGTGTATGCACATGCAGTGGGGAGAAGAAAAAAAAAATACCATGCTCGGAACAAGACAGCTATGTTCTTTTTGCCTGGAATTGGGTTCCTCTGACCTATCAAGTTTCCTCCCATTCAGCCTCGCAGTGCTTTGAACTGCTGACATTGAGACACTGTGCAGCCAGGCACGACAGCTGGCTCTGCAGCATCTAATACCAACACATGCTGTTTTAGCCCATTTCCAGAGACTAAGATAATGAAAGATTCAAAAATAATATTTGTTTTGGCGGAACTACATTTATAATGAAATAGATGCCCTTGACCATGGAAGAAACTGAATTTTGCGGTGGGTCATTCTCACCCCTCCTTTTTTCCATACAAAACACTCTCTACAGCCAGTCTAGGGCCAATGGAAATATTTAAAAGGAACACGTTGTATTTCCTGGGTCAGATTTACAGCAGCATTGTGGTGACACTGGTTGTACTGTTTTATGCGGGAATGAAAAATGCAGATTGCATCCTATGTATCAATACCAAATGGGGAAGGGCCCCAGGCTCAGGGATTGTTACAGATCACTTCCTTGGAGGCAGAGTTTGCCGCATTATGAGCTCATACTGTAAGCATCTTAAACAGGAGAGCAATTCATGGCAGATACAAGGCAGTTTTTAGATATATCCCCAAACCTTCTTGTCCCACTACTCTTCCAACCAACTCATTTGGAGGAATTAGACATCTGATGAGGGCCAGAATGATTTGCCCCATAAAGTTGCTGTTCAGTGTAACTAAACAGTTCTTGAGCACCAGTCACTTTGTACATAATGTTTGATACTTGCTGTATGGCCTGTTGGTTGAATGATGAGCAGCGATGTAGTTGGTAGGACAGTGTTACCTTTTTCCAAATATTATTAAATTAAAGACAAGAGGCAATAATTTTAACCCATATTTTCTCTAGCATCACAGATCATTATTTCTTCCAGAAATCTCTCAGATTATTGCATTTAATCATTTTGTCCAATGTTTTACAACATGTAAAAGTCGTAATATTTGTAGTATGTATTGCTCCCAAGTCAAGGAGATACACGTTGCCTTAAAATGTTGATTTGCTGTGATAGGTGGTGCTGAAGACCTGCTTTCCTTTTTAAAAAAATGCAGTAAAAAAATAAAGCCACAGAAAGATTGCTTAAAAACTTAAAGCACAGTAATCCAATGGGAGCCCTGTAAGATTTATGTACTATTTCAAGAGTAATTGCTTAGTAAGAATCTTACAGGAATGTAAAAATCCTCAAAGAATTGCATTTACAGATTTAATTGTAATTCCTTTTATAATTCCTGCAGAAATTGAACAGAAATAGCAGTCGAAGGCTTCCCTTTAAAACTCCCTGCCCTCGCTGGGTTACTGTATGCCTCCGGTCTGAGCTGCTGTGACTGGCTTTAAAAACAATGGAAAATATTACTGACAGCGCGCTCACTTGCCATTACAGCACACAGGATATTTCAGTTACATTGATGTGCAAATACAGCTCGTCAAAGGACTATGTGCTATTTTTATTTCAAATAACATGTGCAGGGTATGAGTAACAAATAAATACGATTAATGCGTGGCTTGACAAGATAGTGCTTTTCCCAGCTTTCTCTCTATTTCTTTTCCAGAGATACGCCTTAGGAAAACCCAAAATCTTTCCCTCTTTTACAGGCTGGGATTTCCAGGTTATTTGTGTTTAATTTTGCTATTTTTTGGTGCCCTCTTCTTGGCAAGGAAGAAATCTCATCTTTCTCAAGCATTCATTTTTCCCCCCACATTGCTATTGCCAGAAGGGCAAGAAGGGCCATCCTTGGCTCCGGCACCACAGCTTCACTGTCCAGGCTGCATCCCCTTCACCCCTTATCGGCCCTCCCTGGGCTGATCCAGACCAGCCCCTGGCCCGTGTGAAGTAACAGGCGGCTGGCAGCGCAGTGGGGCCGGGGCTGGACCCAGCGGCACCAGCGGGCGACAGCGGGGCGGTCTGGGCTCCATCACCCTCACGCTGTGGCCAGCTCATCCATGCGGGGCTGGCCAGGAGCCTGGGCCTGGTAGCGGGGCCACGAGGTGAAAATTGACATGAGTGTGGAGCGCTGGCAGCCCTTGTGATTGATGAAAGGATATTGTTAACGAGCCTTTAAAGTTTCTCGTTAATGGTTGCTCTTTTATTTTTTCCCCCATTGAAAAAAGCCAGAAGAAAAAAAAGAAAAGAATTCCACATGAGCAGTAATTAAGATCGATCTCATACAGTACGTTGAGTTATCAATTTTTAAAACCTCTTCAAGTGCCTTATTTAGTTATTTTAAACAGCGCTTTTCATTTGTTACAGAGAGCGGGCCTGGAACGTGGCAGCGAGGGCTGCGAGCACGTAGGGCAGAGCAGCGCCTGGTGTCCCTCATCCTCTTCTGATCAGCTCTAGGACACAGATTAGACATGGCAAACAGGGGGCTGCAGAATTGAGAACAATTCCTTGTAGAAATCTTGTGTCTTTGTTGAACGTTGGCTGTGTTTGTCATTCGCTATGGGGCTGTGCTTGTTGTGCAGCATGGCATGGCTAACAGCTGGCCGTGGTTGGTTGGAGGTCAGAACACAGGCAGTGGCATCTGTGAGGTTTTCTCACACAGATCTGAGGTTGGTAGTGAAAAACCACAGTGTTTCCATTCATCCACAGTGTGATCATTTGAAAAATTACTGCTTTTATTTATTGAATTTGCTACTGTAACTCAGCTTTCTTCAGAAGTTTGACATCGATTATGGCCCATGGTTTTTACCATGCACAACTCAAATGTGATCCTTATTTCTGCTCTTCTTCTAAGCACATTCCATATATTTTAGAAAGTAGCATCACCGTGATACCCGAATGCAGATTTAATTTTAGGGAGTGATGGTTAAGCAGCACTCCTCCAGTGTTTAACCACAACACATCTGTGGTACATTGAAATGCTTTTTTTGTAATGTCCAACAAAAACATGTCCTTGTTCTTTCTCCAAGCAACATTTAATCCCAACACCACTTTTTAGTTACAGATAGTCTGTTAAGAGGCTCGGGGTAGCACTTCATCTATGTGAAGGCCTGCCAATTTCTGTGAGGAGAGCTGCTGAGAGATATTTAGGAATGCACAGGCTATCTAGTGTGACCCGTGGTCCTGAGCCATCACTGGTACACGGAGTTGGAGTGATGTGGGGATGACCATGGAGTTCTCCTGCCAGAATGCCACATCAGCAGGGCTGGCCAAGCAGCTCTTTGCCCTCTTGCTGTGCCCTGGCACCGAGTCCTGGCTGCATTTCTCCTCTTCTTCATGGCCAACAAGCCCAGGGCCTCGCCAGCCTCTCTGGATGGGTTTTGTTTTTTTAGCTGTATGCAAACATCATCCTTCCCAGTGTCCCAGTGCACTCGTACAGCTAGCCACCGTTCACAAGGTGAAGGTGCAAGCACTTCAAAAAAAAGCTGTGCACAAAAGCACGACTTGTCCTTGCAGTGCATGTCAGACACCAAAAATATCTGACAGAAACAGAGAGCAGCTGAAGGCAATCGGATCGGTGTCTGTTCATGCAGCAGCAACATCCGGGTAGCAGCAGGAGGTTACAAAGCTGGCACTGAAGGCACAGGGCAAGTAACGAAAGGTGAACAGGGAAATCTGCATACGGAGAATGAGCTCTGATGAGTTACATTCAACATAGCCACCAACAAGCTGGGAAGTAACAGGAAAAATTGAAACAAAAATGATGTGTTGTTCGTGAACGTTGCTTCAATTGTGGTGTATTTTGCAGCAGAGATTGTTCTGCAAATGCAGTGAAGTGCAAAAAGAAAGGCACTGAAGTTTGGACCTCTGGATATTGCTTGGGTTGGAGATCACCTCTGTAGCTGCAGAGGCATCGCTGCAAGATGAAGAAATGTTCATACGCTCCAACAACTCCATCACATTTGTCCTCTGAAATGAGCAGGCTAAAAACACCCCGAGTTCTTGCGGAAGGCACCATTTTGAGGAGCAGGACGTTGATTGAACGGCTGCTTGTCCCCAGCTCAGTCATCAGTCATCCCACACCGCCGTTCCCGATGACCAGCAAACTGTCTGCAACCTTCTGGTTGTCAAGAAAATTGTGACAAGGCAAATGTCGGATCATGTGGAGCCTTCTGAATTTTTTGACCCCTTCAATCTGTTTTCCAGCCTGCGTATGGCAAAGAAGCTGTGACAGACTAATTGCTTGTCTCTTTTCTCCGAGATGAGGATAAAGACCAGGTACATCATCTGATTCTTTCATATTAGCAGCATCCTCTATTTCAGTCTTATGTCCTTATGTCAACCACTGCAGGATAGCTCTGGGTAAGCTGCCTTTCTGCCAAAGTTGGAGCAGAAGATGTTGAGGTCCAGCAATGTTTTGTCCAGTGCAGTTCCCGCGGGTCTGGTTTGGGCAATGCGCAGCGCGGGCTGTAGCACATGTATGACTTGGAAAAAAAAAAAAAGAAAAAAAAAATTCCTTCAACCAAACACAAAATATTGCAGCATCTGGGAGGAAAAATAGCTTAAAAATGATGCACTTCTATTTTTTGTTTCAGCCTCCGTGCAGCACTTTTAGGTAGAACACCCTGTGTTTGAAATGAACTACATAACCATTGATCTTGATTTTACTAAACTGCCCTGCTCTGTGTCTGTTATCCTGGACAGCTGTTTTCCTGGGCATTCTTTTAAATTGTTTCTTGCCATTGGCAGTAAAACAATATGAGAATTGTGGAGTTAGATGGACTGTGTAAACTGCAGAGATGGATTTTTCAGTTTGGGAACTGTAGTGAAAAACTCTATGCAAATTCAGATTCCAGTCCTCTTTCCAGTGCTTTGTAGCTTATTGCATTTATTTTGAAGAATTGAAGAAGTTAATAGTGTTTGGTTCAAATGGAAATTGGATTATTTTTGGTTCTTTGGAATTTGTTTATAAATGGCTCTTGTGATTTCCTTCAGATTTGAAAATACCCTGGGGAAGAACCTGCAAAACTTTTCCAAATAATTACTGGAGTTCAGTAAGTAGCCTGTTAAGCACTCCAGTTGAAGTGCATTACAACTCCAAAATGCTTGTGAAAATTGCAATATGTGATTGTTGCCAGTCAGGCTTAACTAGAGAGGAACTGAAATGTAGAGCCTTACATGCTGCTGGCGAGGCAGTGGTGATGGGTAAAGCTGGTTGGAAAGCTCAAATCCAGATTGTCCCTGGAAATCAAGTGAGATTGTGTCTGGGGATGTGTAATATCTGAGACTTGCTGTTTGTGCACTCCCCAATAGGCACTGTCCCAGTGGGGAACACCTTTCAGTATTTGAAGGGAGGGGATATGACTGTTTATGATAGGATGACTGTTTATGAGATATGGATGGTGATAGGACAAGGGGGACTGGTTTTGAACTGAGACAGGGGGGGTTTAGGTTGGATATGAGGAGGAAGTTTTTCAGCCAGAGGGCGGTGAGGCACTGGCACAGGTTGCCCAAGGAGGCTGTGGGTGCCCCATCCCTGCAGACATCCAAGGCCAGGCTGGATGTGGCTCTGGGCAGCCTGGGCTGCTGGTTGGTGACCTGCACACAGCAGGGGTTGGGGCTGGGTGAGCGCTGTGGGCCTTTTCAGCCTAGTCTGTTCTATGACTCTATGATTCATGAGTAAGTCCCTTGCTGAAGTCCCACTAAAGGTCCCAAGGCACCAGCAGCGCAGCCAGACACTGTTGGAAATTGAGGCTTACGTCCTGATGTTCTGGTGAGCACAGCATTGCACAAACCTCCTGGATCATCAGGTGATGGTGGTGGCCATCCTGGAGTGCACCATGCAGCTCTGAGCCCCAAGCATGGTTGGAGGGCTTGGTGATACCAGGTGATGAGGTGAAGCTGCCTTCACCTCCTGCCAAGAGGTTGCAGAGCGCTGGATTCAAACAAAGCAGAACTTTCCTATGCCATAGTCCAAATTATCCCCACACTGCATTATAGTTCAAGCATTAAAATTCAAGGTCTAAATATGTAGTTCTAAATTGGAGATGAGTTTATGCACGATACAAATGCAGATGTATCTTGCTGAGTACACAGCCCATAAAATATGTAGTGTAAGATCACTCATTTATTTAAAGACGCTTTTTACTTCAGATAGAAAATGACAGAAATCTAAATATTACAATGCAAAGTAATGTGTAACTGTCTGTATGTTATAGCCTTAACACTATACTTCTGATGCAGAAGAGATATAAAAGCTGCACTTTAATTTCAAGCAAATTGATCCCAGATGTAAATGTTGTTTTGTTCCATGGAAGATAGTGCACAGGTAAAGCAAATATCATTGGTTTATAGTCCAACAGAGTGTTGCAACAGGATCCAGCTTCTTCTGCCTGGGCACTCATAAAAGCCTGGTGGCTGTGACAGAGGAGAATGCCTGAAAAGGATACCATAAAAAAAGATAGCTTTGCTTTTTATCCTTTAAGAATGCAGCCACCTGTGATCTAAGTAGCTGTTTTGAAGCCAGGAAAGCTTCTTGATTTGTCAATTATCCTGCAGGCAAAAATCTAAATTTGGCTTGTTTTCCACTTCTTTCCTTTTCCATTTTTGTAGAAGTATTTTTCTCCCACTGTATTTATGTTTGATGTAAAAATAAGAAAATAATAATATCAATAGATATATATTTACTGACTCAGTAAGCCACTTCTTTCAAACTAAAAATAACAAAGGTAATTGTGCTTCACTTTGCTTGTAGGTACTCCAAAGTCAGTGGCACTTCGGGCAACATATAAACAGCATCTTGGCTTCTTTGTCGTTCCCAGCGAAGAGAACAGTGAGGAAGGCCAATCATCCTGCTGTCACATCTCTTGTTCTGAACAAAAACATTTTGAGTAAATAAACAGGACAACCTATGTAGTGGAGCAGGAGACACTCACCCCAGCACCACCCCAGCCTCACCAAGCACAGCGCCTACCATTGTCCCAAAGCAAGAGAGGCTCTCTTAGCCTCATTGTCTCTCCTTGTTCCAAAACAAATTCCCACTCTCCCTTTCCTTCTATTCTGTCCCTCTGGAAGCCAGAGGACTCACAGCTGGGCTTTCTTGCTTTTATTTGCTATTGCTTTTAGGTGAGATCTGAGCGTGCAGTTAGACTACGTTCACAACAGGCGTGATTTAGTTAAATTGGGGGAATATTGTGTTTGGATGCTTCTGAGTCAGCATGGTGTGAATTGGTGTTTAACAGATTGAAGTCAGGCGTTTGAGAGCTCCCCATCCTGATAGCTGCACGGATTTAAAGCTGCTTCCTTCTGTATCGCTCTGGCTAAGTCAGTGCGTGAGTTGTCCTCTGGATGCTGAGTTGGGCTCTCAGATGCAAAGAAGAAGCACTGTGGAGGTGTTACTGAGGGACAGGTACTAGGCAAAACTCCTGCACATCTGCACAGCCAGGTTTTTTTTTTGTTGTTTTTTTTTTCTGTACACCATTTGGATTGACTGAATCTAGCACAGGTATGATACAAGACATGCACAAGCTTACGTAGCAACTTCTGCAGGTTTTCCAGAGTAAGATGTGCTGACCAGACCTGAATTCCTCACTCAGCTGATACCTGTCAGGATCTCAATGTCAAATTATTCTGGCTTTAGATCCCTGTTTCTCGTTTTGGTTTTGAAAGAGTGGGATGGGGCCAGGAGCGGGGCTGAGCAGTGTGACAGAGCTGCTGGATGATAGCAGGGCATTTCCCTCAAACCTCAGGTTGTGAGAACTGACATTGCCATTCAAATTACTCCCATTGTTGACCGTTCCCTGGTGCAACTTCTGTAAGTGTGACATGGTGACAGTGATCCAGAAATTTAACTTGCTGTTGTCTCGCTCCAAGTGGAATTATGAAGTTTGTGACACGCAGGATGGCTGCTGGGTGCAGCCGGGGCTTTGTGTGCGTGTGATTAATCACAGATAAAGCACAGGTCTTGGGTAGCTCTGTCAGCTCAGAATGGCTGTGCCTGCCACCCACCAGTTCCCTCTGACTCCTCATCTCCCATTGTCTGAGCAAGGAGCCACCACTCCATTGAAGCCTCCTGGCATCTCCTCACTGCCTGAGATTTCTGTACGTCTCTCTCTCTTTAATTACAATGGGCAGATCATCTGTTCTTGACATGTGAGTACCTGATGGTCACATTTTTCTGCTCCCTCCACTCCCCAGGGATGCCTCGTGGATTCGCTTTTCTCACAACTTGACTTTCATTGCAAGTTTCCTTTTTCTGTCCAATCTTTAAAGCAGGAGGTCTTTCTGTTCAGAAAATAGGCCGGCAGATTTTGTGATTCAAGTGTTGGCCATACGCAGACTGAAACTGGATATAATTTTTGCCCAATTTTACTTCTGTATCACCTGGTAATTCTTGGCGGTTAATTCTGGTCTGTGTCAAATCTCTGAGTTTGGATGAAGTTCTTGTGAGATATTCTTCACAGCGAGTTTTTTGGGGAAGTTATTTTCACATCTTCTTACACCTTCATGCCATCATCTCTGTTATTTGAGTTGCCTTCTGCACATGGTTGCTATTTGGCTTAACTAAGTTTTTGGAAGCAACGGGAAGCATCAGTCCTGGCCTCTGGATTTCAGCTTTTCTTCCTCCTTTTGGGCCTACAGCATCCCAATAATCTGCAAAGGTTTACAAGCCCATGAAAGCTTCTTCAGTCTTCAGAAATGTCATATAGTTACACTGCACCTTATGATATGGTATCAGTTGGCCTTGGTTGAATCTTGCAGTAAACTCCTTTTAAATCTGACTTTGATTTTCCACCTGCAAAAACCTGCAACCTTATGTTGTGTTCATGTTCATTTTTGAAGATGAACCCATATATTGATAAATTGTCTAATCAAGATGGCTGAAATTGCAGCTTAAGCGAAGGTAGGAATTAGCTGTGTCCCAAACCAAACCTTTCTGAAATGTTGCTATTCTAGCCCTAAGAAAGGAGACTGCAGAGGGAGCTTCCCAGGGCATGCTCCTTAGCAAGTCAGAGTTCCCGTGAAGGAAAAATAAGGGAGAATCTTTGTTTTTTTTTCTTGGCCATTATTTGAAGTCCTCAGATAATTTATGCATGTTTGTTTCAAAGCATGCATAATCTTATGGCCATTAAGATGCGACTTTGATGTCCGCATTAAAGATAATGAGCTGACTCACAATATCATTTTGATACTAAGTATTTCTGCACACTTACGGAAGGGTCAAGTCAATAAAACAGCCCTAAAACCAGAAAATAACATGAGAAATAAACACCAAGGTATTCAGATGCTCCGTGTCCTGCACTGGACCTGCTTTCAACATTGTCATGAAGGCTGCAAACACTCCAGTACCTCAACGGAGGAGGCCTTTGGAAGCTGCTGGAATGCGTCCGTGTAGCACACAGTGCCCACCAGTCCCAGTGCTGATGGAATTATAGTAGTGCTGGAAATACAAATGTTGGGTGGTCCTTACGCTCGTACAACCATTTGTGGGCACTACGTGACCCTACTGGGAGCTCCTGGTTGTCTCAAGGGGCTTCTACGCAAAACAGAACTGCTAAAAACAGTACATTGTCATCCAAAAGATGATAATGAAGTTTGTGCCCAAAGCTGCCAAGGAAAAAGTGAAAAGCAACCAGATCATAGAATGGAAATGTAAGGGTTGAATGTGATGGACTCTTTGCAGTTACTGTTACAGAGACTGCACAGGCTTTTGATGAAAAACAAACAAAAACCAACCAGTTCAGTGAATATTAAGCTAATTCTAGAGTTTCGAGGAGCACCACTTGCTCTTGTGTGTGACCAAAGAGCTTTAAATCTCCCACAGTCTGGTTGGAGAGAGGAGCGTGGGCACCAGTTTGGGGTTGAAGGAGATATGCTGTAAAAGCAGTGGCTTTCATTAAGATGAATCACAGTCAAAATAACAGCACAATGCTTTGATATAACCATGAATAGAGGATTAACTGCACAGTGCTGCCATTTTTTGAACTCTGAGCGACTCGGAATTTGTTTTGTGTTTGTTTGTGATGCCAGCAATAAAAATAATGTTTGGCTGCTAAGCGAGCAAGTGTGCTGGGAAAGGTCCTTATAGTGCTAGGAATCTGCTTGTCAGCAGGTGACGGTTTTAGGGAGGGAGAGAGGGGAAAGATTCTCTTATTTTATTTTTAAAGGCTTAAATGTAATGCTGGGGACTCAATTCAAATTTTATTTCTTACCCAAACTCTTATCTCTGTGATTGTGAGCATGCTTGTGCAGAAGAAAAAGAAAAAAAAATGAAAGAAAAAGTAAAAAAGAAAAGATTCAGGCCATGCAACCTTGCAGGGAGGTTATTTATAGAGGATCTCTGCCTTTTGTCAGATCTGTGGCTAATGGTGTACTTCCAGAAGAAGACGTACTCTGTGCAGCAGAAGAGGAAGAGCCCTGCAGTGTGTGCGTATGAGCTGATGGCAGAGAGACAAGAAGGGCTGTGGCAGAAAAGGCCGTGGAACAAAACCCACAACAATCTAATCATGATCTCTGCTGGTCAGTGAGATCTGTGTGAGAAGATGTTGCATAAAGCAGACACATCCAGGAAATAATGCCCGTCCAGTGCGGCCAGATGGAGAGGGTATGTCCTGACAAGGCATTTGTTTTAATAAATGTTCAATTAAAATCATTTCTGTGGTGCGAGCGTGGTCCAGAAGTAGTATGGGAATTAATAAGATTGCTGATAGAAATAAACATAATTGTGCACTAGTTAAGAATGATGGTTATAAAAAACAAATCTTCAACGTTTCCTATAGGAGTATTTTGCCTATTTGTGAAGCAGAAAATACTCATTCAAGATAGACTGTAAAATGATGGCTTTAAAGTTCTAGCTTTTTTTACTCAAGAAATAACAGTGTGTGCTCCTCCTGCGCCCATCAGCAGTCTGTGGGTTTATATACATACCGTTAACAGAGGAAAAACTCCAATAGGAACTTTTATCTGTAGTTTAACATATACACCATCTAATCAAAAGTTTATGATAGGAGAAATCTCAGATGAACAGAGGAAGATGTTTTCAGTTTATACCTCAATACAGCCCCGTTTATGTGAAAATTTGTGCGTACGTGAGTCCCATATGAAGTGAGCAGAGCTTTGTAAATGGGTGAAATTTTGTCTGTGCTTAAGTGTTGCCTTAGATGGAGTCCAAACAGATGCTTAGCAGTGGGTTTTATTTCATTAGCTATGGCTTGGTCTTTCTTGCTGTTTGTGTTGAGTTGTTATCATATTATAGAATGGCCTGGGTTGCAAAGGCCCACAGCGCTCACCCAGCCCCAACCCCCTGCTGTGTGCAGGTCGCCAACCAGCAGCCCAGGCTGCCCAGAGCCACATCCAGCCTGGCCTTGGATGCCTGCAGGGATGGGGCATCCACAGCCTCCTTGGATATGATTCCACGTCCATCATAGGTTCAGGGTTCAGTATGGGGTGGCATTGTGCCTGCAGCCCTCCCGCTTCCATCCAGCACCGGGGCTGGATGGTCAGTAAACAGAAGTTGCATGTGTCAGTGGCAGCGATGAATCTGACGCTTAGAATGCCTGGAAATGCCAGAGCTGGAAAGGTTAAGTTCACAATTTGTTTTTTAAACAAGAGATTTGGTGTTTGTGTTTTGTTTTGTTTTGTGGTGTTTTGTTTACTTCAGTAACTAGAGCTGAGTGGTAACCTCAGATACTCTTCCCATATTTTGAATTTTATTTCTGGATGAATCCAAGTGAGCCTGTTTAATGCACACAAATTCTTCTCCAATGTGGATGTTGGGTTTGGTTGTCAGCTGCTTCAGCTCTTCCTTAAATGTGATCACCCAGGATGGGCATTCCAGGACCATGGGGGCTTTGCTGGGGCTTTGGTCAGCCTGGGCTCAGTGCAGGTCTCCCTGCCCATAGCAGGGCTTGGAGCTGGATGGGCTTTGAGGTTCCTTGTAACCCAGACTTCTCTGCGATTGTGTGAAAACCTGAGGCTCCTGTCCAAGGTCCAGCTGGGGAGCCCAGCAAAGCCCTCTGATCCCAGCCCTCAGCACTGCTTCTGGCCACAGCTAGAGGTCTGCTTCCTGCAGTTCGCTAATGCCCAATCCACCCATTTCTCCCCCAGAAAATCTCCCAGGTGCCCAAAGCACCTGCAGCCATGGTGTTAGCTGTCAAGGCAGCAGCAGAAGCATTAGCTTTTAAGCATCTTTAACTGCACGATATTTTTGACCATTCCACCTGGCAACCTAGCTGCCAGCTAACCCTTCTGAAGAAGACTAACTTAGGCTGCAAATATCTGATGCTGTCCTAAATGGTCTTTTGAGAAATACCTTAATATCTATATTATCACATAAAATATTAACAAGTTTTGCTATTTTCTCCTGTTGCTCCCAGGCAGACCTTAGCTAAGTGTTAAAGCCAGTGCATCTTCCCATTGCTTCTAGAATGAAGAAAGAGAGAAAGAAAGAAACAAACTCCCCCCCCCTCCA
>JAPSGF010000013.1:11052598-11075098 GCA_035772895.1 Perdix hodgsoniae
AAAAAAAAAAAAAAAAAAAAAAAAAAAAAGAAACAAAATTACTGAGGGCTGGTAATTTAGTACTAGAAAGTTAATTCAGGAGACCTCTAACCTTTAAACTGCCACGTGACTATTGATTTTCAATATCGCCGGGGTCCATGCCACCCTAAGCGTGTAGTTCAGCAGATTCAGAACAGTTTGTCCCTTATCAGCTGGGTCCCCAAGTATTTGTGTATTAAGACAACAAATGCTGGTGGCTCGCGGTGCGTCACATGGCAGCCAGGCAGACGTGCTGGGCTCCTAATGCAGCAGGGCCTGTGGTGAGCACGGCCCGGCCCTGGGGCTCCCTCTGCTCCCAGTGCTGGGTGGGAGGGAGGGAGATGGGGGGTCCCAGCAATGGTGGGGTGGAGCTGGGCATGGGGTTGGCAGGAAACATGGCTTTTGTGCCAAAGCATTGATGCCCAGCATTATTATTTTATTGTTGTTATTATGTGTATTATTATGCTATATCATTGTAGCATCTATGTTGTGTATTATATTGTGTTATATCTTTATGTTATGTTATGTTATGTTACATTGTGTAATGTCATATCGTATCCTATCCTAACCTATCCTCTTCCATTCCACTCCATTCTATTCTATTACAAGGTTTCTAAACCTTCTGTTTTCCCCCAAGGAACATGTGAGGATGGAAGCATGGGTAATGCTCCAAGACACTCTGGAGTCCCGATGTGCCGTGTGCCTGGATTATGGAGTAATACCAGGACATGCTACTTTAAACACCTTCCTCCTTTTGTAATCACCAATTAGTGCAATCAGCGGCGGTGCCCTGATGAGCTGCGGGCCACACGTGTGGCACAGCAACCTTCCTGGCACGGATGAAGATGTGCTTTAACCCACACACCTAAAGCTCCAGGCGTGCCCCCTCCCAGTGGCATGGATTATGGAAAATGTTACATCCCGGGGAGGGAAATGTCATTGCTTTAAATACCAGCATTAACAGTTGGTAAAAGTTCTTTTTCGCCGATGAAGAAAAATGAAACAATGGAAAAAAATGGAGAAATGTATTGGATTTAAAAAAAAGAAAAATCATTTTTGTGTTAATTCAACCGAGAAGGAGCTTCACTCCCCAACGTCAGTGGTGTACAAGCGAGCATGTCTTATACTGGACTTTTTACTGAACGGTGAAATATATAATGAAATTCAACAAGGAAACTGGAAAAACAGCCAAATTGGTGCAGCAAAGTGGTTAATAGGATCATTAGCCTACTCGCTGTATTTTTTTGGACATTGTGTGCCTGTACCGTAGTCCTCGAGAGCAGATTGCAGGAACAGGCTGACAGTTACCCGCTAACTCAGCAGTGCTGGGTGCAAACTGCCATCTTCCTGTGGATTTACAGCTGCCACTTCTGCTACTTCAATTAGTTCTATAGCACACAGATGTTGCTTAAATGTTGCTGCTAATGATACTGCAATAAGCGTAAGATTCATGCCATATTTTGAGGCACGTAAATTTCTCAAGTGGCACAATTAAAGTGGAAATATTAGGTGGGGAGAACTTGGCAGTCTCTCGAACTTGGAAAGCGCACCCGCTATGCAATAATGGGTCAAAAATTCATTCAAGTTTTACTGCTGTTCAGAGTTTTAAAAGACTTTTCACAGTTGAATGCAAAGTAGTAAAAAGCAGAGTATTAGGAAATGAGAATGCTGTTCTGTTATTCAGACATGACTTTTAATTTCAAATTGAAATCACATGCCTACCTTCCTCTGCCATCGCCGTGCAGTGCCGCAATCGAAAGAGGCACTTGGAAGTAAGAGGAATAAATGAAAAGTTTTCATTAATAACGATTTAATTGCTCCGGCTGCGCGGAGGTTCAGCACATCGGTTGTGTTAGCAAAAAAAGAAGAAAAAAAAAATTGTTTCCCAAATCACACACAGAGACAGCATCAATCATTTCTGAAGCCAGATGTAGCCTCCAAACTGCAGCCTGACAACACATCTCATGTTTGTGCAGCCACCAAGCAATTATTCTTTCCATTATATCTCCCAATGACAGATCTCCAAACCCAGGGCTGTAAAAATTAGAGTTTGGGCTTACACAGTTGTGTCAGGTCTTAAAAAAAAAATAAGAAAACTTATCATGGCTGCAGTGTTTATGAGCTTGTCAAAGTACATGTACATAATTTTCATCAAAATTTCTTTTACCTCATTTCCAATCCTTCAGGATTAGATTTATCAGCAGCTCATTCCGCGCAGCGCTGTGCCCGAGCGCTTTCCCACATGAGAGCAGGACCTGAGGACAGCCTCTTGTTTTGTCCGTATTTGTGAAGCCTGCCGGCATTGCTTCACCTCAGACATTGTTCCTCGCCTCGTGCTCGGATTGTTTGTAAGGCCTACCATGGGATGCCCAACAAATTTGAGGTGTAATTTTTTAAGATGGTTTTAAGCCCCATCTCTTTCGGAGAGTGAGGAAATGTGCCTCACTACGAATGTGTTTTGATGGGGAAGAAGCGGCGGTGGCAGCACTAAATGGGGAGGTAAACCCAAAGAAAGGCAGCTGGAAACACAATTTCAATTTAATTTTTCTTTATTTGTAGTGGGAAAAGATTAGCAGGCCAGCACTGATTTTAAAACTTCCAGTATATGCAGTATTTAAGGGCTGAAGTTACATGTTTGGAGAAGCAATCAATGACAAAATAAGGACACGTCAGGCAGGCAGGCAGGCATCGTTCCCTATATCTAAATTACTTATTTTCTCCCAGTGTACCCAAACGTTTCCATTTCTCTGCATGGCTCCATCCGCTCCTGTTCTGGATTATTTAGCAGCAGATCTCACTGATGCCAGCTTTTCTTGTTGCAAGGAAGGAGGACAGCACATTCCAGCCGACCTGGGAGCAACACAAGGGGATGCATGTCGTGCTGACAGTGGTGGAGAGAGGAGCATTACTGCTGGATCTGCAGACGCACACCATCCTCTTCATCCTCCATTGCAAAGATGACATGTCACAGAGGAAGAGGTGCCAGGTGGCGACACACCAGCAGAAAGGGCTTGGAAGATGTTTGGCAAAATTTGTCTTTGTTTATCATTATTTCCCTTTCCTCCTGTTGTCCTGCATCACAGCTCACAGTCCTCACACATGAGGGCGTGGTGTCAAAGGGTTGCTTGTTCTCTGGATGACCTATCGGCCACAGAAAATCATTTGATTTGTAATAATTATTTTGTGTTGAGCTGGATTTACTGCATAACTATTGTTTCTATGAATGGCCTTGATGCCAGGGTCAAATGGAGTTGATTACTGATTGTGACTGTTTACACTTTTAACACCAGGAATTTGGCTCAGGCTGGCATGAAATATTGGTGTGTGCCAAAAATGCATGACTTTTCATGATAACATTTTTTAAAATTACCTTAATTCTACAAACTGATATTTGCAATTTATCAGATGCGGGCTGTTCAACAGGAGGGCGACTCTTGACTTCACCATGCAATAACGTAACTGGAATTTAATTTCTGCAAATGGGATTTCTTTTAAAACTAAAACCTGGTTTTGAAGGAGAAAAAAAATTAAAAATGAACAAAACTCTTAATGTCAGTTTCAGAAATAAGGCCAAAGAGGTCTCTGATTCATATTCATGGAAGCAGAGTATCAACATGTGATGCTAATTTTATGGGGTTTCCAAAAATGAATGCCCTTTCCGTGTATAATTTACTGTTTCTGTGATTCATCAAAGCTTTTTGTCCTCCAGCACACGAGTGGTCACCTGTGATTTATGCAGCAGAGGACTCAGTAGGTCCAAAGCGGAGTGAAGCAGAGCAGCTTTGCTCCGAGTCGCACCCACCAACTCCTTGCTTGAGTTGCTGCAGTGATCCCAGAACTGTAACTTAATGCATGACAAAGTTATCATGGGATTATGCGCTGATTTACTCAACAACATTTCTGGGGAGAGGGGAAAAAAAAAATCCAGTCTGTGTGGTTACTGTGGCAACCAACAGGTACCCAATGTGTGCCCTGGGACGCAGGGACCGGCACCTGTTGCCCACGGGGAGCGTGGGGCTCCCCAAACCATGGAAGCAATGCTGGAGCTCCATCCATCCTGACTTCAGCTGCTCATTTCTCATTTCAGATATATCCTCTGTAATCTGCTAGGATATGTAGGCCAGTCATGTTTCCCCCCACACACACTCTAGCCTATGTCCTCTTTCTATTTAGGAATTAATTATGATGCTATCTCGTATAACTCATTAGTATCAATTAATTCTTTGCCTTTCATGATTTTATATAGCTAAATTAGATTGCCACTTAGGAACCTGATAATCAGTTTTGGACTCATTTAGACATCGCTTTTTCCCCTCTCCACCCAGTTTCGTGGAGCAGTGCGATGCAGGGCTGGGCTGCTGGGGGCACCTCTGCCGCCTCGCTCCACCTGCTTGGCAGCATGAATGCATCCTTGTGAATTTTACCAGCCCTCACTATTTATTTAGGGGCTGTGTTGGATGGTATTCTTGCTTTGTCAGAACGGAGATCCCTCCTTCCAGCAGTTGGCCAAGCCATTGAGTTCCCTTCCCGTAAGCTCTCTGTGGGGACTGCTAGAAGCACCTGGGGATGTGTGCATTCTCCTTGTTCATTTTGGTGGGATGCTCCTTGTGAAATCGCAGCCTTGCTGGCATCTGCACGGCTGTGTTTAACTGCTTCACTGCTCACTGGCACGCCGCATCCATTCGGGGGAAAAAAGCCGTAATATGATTGAATATATCTGGCAGGACCTGATATTCCCACTCATTTTGACTCCGATCCAGCAGCAGCAAAGGCAATTAAATAACAAGTTTTCTCCGGCAAAATGAGTTGCAAAATGCCCCCAGCTGCATGCTGCAGGAAATACACCTTGGCTTTGCTGATTGCCAGCATGCCTGCACCTGTCCCTGGCTGAGGAGGTCCCGTGCAGCAGGGCTGCCCCCCAGTTGGGCTGTGTGAGGTGGCACAAGCAGCAGGTTTGCATTGCTGGCAGTGTGTGGCCATCACTGGCTCACTGCAGCATAGTACGTTCCTGGTGCTTCACAGTCTGCCACATCAGAGCATGGGCTCAGCCCTTCATTGCAAATGCAGACTTGGATCCATAAATGTGAGTTGGTTAAATGAGATGGCCAGGTGTTGCATGGAAAGAAAATTCCAGGAGGTCAGCTCATGTGAAAATGGACCCTGAGACAGAACTGCTGACCCTAAAATGCCACAGGCATAGCCCTAACCCTAACCACACAGCTACCAAAGGGCAACGCTGCATTGAAGATGGAGCAAAGGAAGCAGCAGTGGATGAGGTGCTGTGTGCTGCACTACGCACATGTGTACACCGAGAAAAAGGATGCTGATGGGTGACTTTTCCATCACCAGGTATTGGTAAGTATTACTGACAGAAGGATCCAGAAGGTCTCAGGAAAAGGTTGTGTCTGAAATCACTGTCCTGCATTGCTTTTTCCTATGGCAACTTTGGGAGAGCCCAGGCTCCTCCCCACGGGCTGCTGGCAGGGGCTGCACCCATCATTTTCCTGAATATGCATGTCTTCTGGGTGTTCAGTCTGCTGACCTGGGTTACTTTAACTATTTCCTTTTGTGTAGGCAGTTCTATTTAATGTTCAGATTATATGCTTTGTATTTCTGTGTCTATGAAATGGCTATATGTTGCATTTCCCATAGTATTCTATGGGTTGTCAAGTTCTCTTCTAAACAACCTATGCGTTTAGAGTTAATATGTTCATAGAGCTACTAAGCAAAGGAAATGGTATTATCTACATTCAAAATGCTGAATGGGTGGTTTGTGGTCACCACGTCCTTCAAGATGCTAAAACTGGTGGATCTTATCCTTCCAAATCTATTTTTTATTCATGGACAGGGAGAGGAAAACACATTTTCTGCTCTTCCAGCTCCCAGTCGGGTTTTCAGTTTCGAGTGAATTAGTCATTGACCTGAACCAGACAAATACATTGAAAGGAACAGACATTCCTGCGCTGTTGCTGGAAGGGCTGTCACAAGGTTTGTCACCGTGAGGCAGAGGGGCTGAGCCCGTGCACAGGATTGGGCAGCCTATCCCACCAGCGCCACATCCCTGGTCAGTGGCTCTTACTGCCGCTGCTATGTATCAGTATTTAATCTTCGCATTGAAAATGTGGGGCAGAGTAGCCATGACAGCAGACAACGAGAAGGCTTTCCCTTCTCATCGTGGTGCCAGAAGGCTGCGGGACAAGGGTCATTTCATTAAAGAGAAAATAGAGAGGGGTGGTAGAAAACAACGGAGCGGTGAGCGGTGCAAGGTATGTACAGTTCACACACCAGAGTTATTTATGTCAGTTTCCATTCAGGATGGATAATTTCAGCATAGAAAAAAGAATATGTTTTTCTGACCCTGATTGAACTTGTGACGTCCCTATTGCACAAAAACACCACGTCCCTGCCCTTGCTCTGCCAGCCCCGTCCAGCTGCCCTGGAAGCACAAACTCTTGTCTACCAGTTCATGGCTGATGAGTCCCCATCGCACAGCCTGGTGTGCTCCTGCAGGTTATTTCCCTCATAGTAGGGGCAGCACCTGGAGAGCACATGTGCTTGATTTGCTTCTGCTAACTGCTTGCCAGGGTTAACAAAAAGATTTAAAAGAACTTATCTCAGATTTTTGCATTTACATGAACAATGTGAGCACTCTGTAGCTGATTACACTAACATATATCTATTATTCTTTGAGGCATTCTAGTTTTGTGGTTGTGACATCTTAACGCTACCTAAAGCAGAATATTTTGAGAGTCTTTATCTTCTTTATCTGCTTAACTTCTGTCTGTTTCCTGCACAGCAGCTTCTGAAGGCTTTCCCATCCATATGGATCATGCAAGACACCCACAGCAAACTATGCTGTAGAAGCATGATGTAGCACTGAGAGAAGATGAAGCATTTGTCTTCCAGCCTCCTCTTTGTCCTACCTGGGATCTGACACCTTCTTCTTGCAGCAGTATGGGATAGCAGTTCTCACCTGCATAGGTAACTGCTGGATTTGATGGCCTACAGCAAGGGTCTTGCTTTCCCACTCAACAGCAACATAAAGCAAACGTGAACTGTTCTGCAAAGCAGCATCCCAGCAGCAGTTCAGCCTTTGGCAGCTTAGACTGGTTTGGGATACAGCATGGGATGTGCACACACATGGCTGGTCCCCACGTGGTGCAGACATGGCACTGTGGACTGAAAACAAAGATAAACGAGTGAGAAACGTGGGTGCTGAATGGTGGGGAAGCCCCCAACCATCGTTGGTAGACCACAGGCAACAAAACCTCAAGATGATTTTACCTGACACCCTGCTCTATGGAAATTTTGGTTCTACAAAATTCAAAGGTAAGCTCCTTCTATTTTCTTCCCACTTCTATAGAAAAAAAAAGTTCATTCCTTCACTTCTGCAAGCAAGTATCAATCCCAAGGCGCCTGAGCAGGGCTGAGTTACCTCATGGGGCATCACAGCACGAACGTGATGCTTTCATCCTGTCTCTGCCACCTGCTAAATGGGACTGATCATGTTTGGCATCACAGCGGAGTCCCTTTTGCATGGCTTTCTGCCAGCAGTGCCGCTTTCTGATTTAGAGCAAACTTTGTGCCCTCTCCCTAGCCCCCAATGTCCCAATAACTCTGTTTTACCCTACTTTGTAAACCTTCTTCCTTTCTTATCCCCCTGCAGATGATTAAACCATGACTTTTGTCTCCCATGGCTTGACTGCAAAAGCACTGATACAGCAGCTCATCCACTACCACCTTCCTCTCTGAGTTCCTCTGCCCTCAGCTGAGCAGAGCATAGCAGTGGCTGGGCTCAGCTGCTGGGTCTGCTTCCAGCTCTGTTAGCTCAGTTTCCTTAAGATGAAAAGCCAGGAATTCCATTTTGTAAAAATGCCCACTCTCTTCAATTTCACTGATGCCCAGGAAGGAAGCTCAAGGCTCTTCCAGAGCTACCTGTTCAGCACGGCTGCACTGTGGGATTTTCCAACATTGACCCACGGTTGTACACACCTGTCCCTTCCACCCGATGTGGGTGAAACTGGTGGAGCTTACTGCTGCCCCAGGGAAGAGCATGTGGCAGCAGGGGGCTGGACAGGCTGCTGGAGGGCTGGCCTGCTCAGAGTTGGAACTCTACTGAGCTGGAGTGGCTCCTACTGTATGGCATGGCTCCTATCCTTTCCAGTACTTGTTTCCCCTTTCTCACTGAGTGAGGCTTGGCCTGCCCAGACAGCCTTGCAAGACAATGTATTGCAGGTTCTGAATTATTATTACTTCTAGTCATTATGGTTTCAAGTGCTTCCATGTCTGACCAGGTTGATGCCAGCATCCCGCTGCCCTCTGGCACCACAGCCAGACTGAGGCAATGGCAGCCCTGGAGCCCTGTGCCCAGGGCAGCCCCGCTCTGTGCAGCTCCCCCAAGTCCTCCTCCTGTCTGATCTCCTCCTTCCCCTTGCTGTCCCTGTGCTCATCCCATTGTCAGTACAGGACGGGTTCAGAGCTTGTTGGCTGTATTACAGACCAATTCTAGGCTCAGTTTCTATTTTTGTTAGTTTGTGGTTGGTTGGTGGGCTGTTTGGTTTTGAGCAATCTATACAACACTGTGAGCTCTGCCTGCTTGGAGCAGATCTTACTTGCACTCACCATTCACAGTGGTCTGGGGCAGTTAATGCCTTCCTTTGTTACAAAGAAGTTTCTCAAATCTTTTCATTTATCTCGGGGCAAGTGGAAAACAGTGCCACATCACAACAGAAGTCCTCTAAAAGCTTCAGGCAGCAGAAATTACCATTTAGTAACCAATTTGCTATATCTCTTTTCTTCAAGCTGATAAATAAAGAGAAAACAAAAATGTGATACTACAACAGAACCTTTATTGTAATGTGGAAGGAAACAAAAAGTTCATGACTATATATAGCATGTGTTGCCAGCATCATACTTTAGCTGGCCAAACTGCACTGGCCACGTCACCAGTGGGAAGGGGTACCAGACCCATTCTCAGATTCGCCTTCTGCTGCTATTGACCTGAGCTCTGAGAAGTAATATTTAATTCCTTGCATGTAACAATGACATCTAGCATTATATATAAGAAAAACAGAGATCATTTGGGTTTGGTGATTTCATGTATGCATTTCAAAGTTCTAGCATAACTTTCTAACCAGCACATTATGAACATAACAGTAACAATCAAGTGTTAAGTGAAGCACATCAACTCTTCAAAACTTTCTTGTTTTAGGGATTTTAGGAACGTTCCTCTTTCATATGCCTTTTCAAAGACTGTTTGCATACTCTTACTCAATGCTCGGCACTTTCTCTTCCTTTTCCTGTAAAACTTATGGCAGTACATTGTATAATGACAAGTGACCAAAAAAAAAAAAAAAAAATCAATTTGTAATCTGATTTGAGGGTTTTGATTTCCTCTGATGAGTTTAAATTTCATTAAAAGCAACCTTATTCGAACATAAAAGAAATCCTTGAAGGGTAAAACAGGGAATTGTCTCAAAGAGTATAAAGAATCTAAACTCTTTTGTGCTATTTATTCATGGCATTAATTGTGTGGTCCGGCGCGCGGTGTCGGTTGGCAGATGCTCTGTTATCAGGCCCTGCGATCTGCACGAGGAGGGGAAAAAAAGCACAAGGGCTCACATTCAAAAATCGTTCTTTGGCATATTGACACTTCAGTTATCAACAGCCCTTATTATCTGCTTAGCAGTAGATCGCAGCTTGCTGGTGACATAATAAGCTACAAATCACTGATGGGGCCTTTCTGCATTCTCCTAATTGTATGTATTCTCTAGAAAAAAATTATCATTGGGCCTCTTGTCTTGATGAGAAATTGACATTTTCTGGCTGATTCTGCGCAAGCACTATGCGGGGGAGATAAGACTTATAGTTGTTTTAAAGGAGTGCAGCCATTCTTTCAGGGGCCTCTTTATTGCTCTAGTTGACCCACTTGATGAGTATGGATTTCATGAGGTCTTTTTCAGCATTTGAACTATAAAAGGTTCAGAATGACACCACCCCTTATAGACAAAAGATAACCTTGCCCTTTGAATATATTGATTCTTTATTAACTAGGCTGTTTAATGCAATGAAATGAGGCATTAGATTGAAGCCTATTTCAAGTGCTTTGAATAATCTTTAAAAGCTTGAAAGACTTTAAAAAGCTGCTCTGCAATAATTGGCATATACTTTTAGAGACTCTATTCCTTCATTTCGATTAAGGAAATTTTATCATCTTCTTCTTTGCATTTCTAAACTTGGTGTGAGCTGACACAACACATTCTCCTGGCAGGGTGATTACCAAGTTATGGATATAGATGTGTCACGGGTGCTGGATCGCTCTAGGACCTGTCGTTCTCAACACAGAATGTGTGTTTTATTTTCTTTTGTATTTTCTTTGTATTGAATGTTAGACCAACTATTTAGGCACTCATTATTCAAACCTTTGAAACAAACCTAAAAGGAACAGTGCCAGTAGGCATCATGCAGACTTTCATCCCCATAAAAAGTCTTATTTTTAGTGGAGCGCATCTGATTGTGCCAGTGGTTAGACATGATACGCAGGTACAAACACAGAGTGAAATGGCTGTCAACGCAAAATAATAGTTGTAGTCAAAAGTGCTCTCTATTTTCAACATCAAATATAAAAATGATGGAAATATTAGAGGAAAGACAGTTAAATATCCTGGGCTTGCTTCTTTCTAGAATGTAGCTACAGCATGCTGCAGCTCCTCATCACTCTCCATCACTGAACTACAGAAGCACAGGGCACTGAAGGCACTCTACCTGTCGGAATACACACCTGCACATACGTATTTTTTCTTCCAAGCTTGGTTATCTCAATGCCTTCTTGACATTTCCAGCAGCCCGTGGTAGTGCTGGAGCAGAAGTGGCCTGGTGAACTGCCTCTTTTACCAGGACGTGTGCTCAGCTTCAGGTCGGTGCCGCCTCCCATGCACACACCTTGTACCCAGGAGGTTTGACTCGTGTCCACCTCAGCACATTCACACTCTGGTACGTGATACGTACCACACTACACATGCTGGAGTCCAAGGGACAACATACTTCAGTGTTACAATTATCAAAAACATTTGCTTTCTTATCAGCATTGAGAAAATAACCAGGTTGACCTTTGGTGCGAAAACAGTGCATGGAAAATTTGGGTTATGCTGCATTTAAAATAACTTTTCCTGTTGACAGAATCTCACAATGCCATCTGAAAATGGAACAAAAAGAAGCAGCTCTGCCGTTACCTTTACATACAGGCTGTCTGGGTCGCATCACCATGGCGGAGCAGCAGGCTGCTGCCTTCCTTCCCAGGATCCTGGCTTTTTCCCAGGGAAAACCTATTTCGTGGCTTATGGTTTTTAATTGAGACGTGAGTACGAGCGCTGGCGGTTAGAAATGAGAGCTCTGGTGCTGCATTCTTTTGTTTTGTGTTTAGTCCGTTGTTTTTGTTTTGTTTTAATAATCAAACCAGATAAACTTACTAAAAAATGAAATTCACAGACAAGAAATACTTTAATTAAATATTGTGTAAAATGAACATTTTTTTTTTTTTATACAGTTAAATATATGAAAAAATGTACAGATAAAACAATCTTATTGTAGGGTCTTTAACAGTAAAATCTACCATTTAGTGAAGCTTTCCGTTCGGAGACGATGAAGCGATGGCTGCTCTAAGTAATCTAAAACACAAACAGGTTGCAGTTATGAAGAAACTTGCAGATGTTTTTAACATGTACACGTGACCTCTTCATTAGCTCAGAACCTTATTAGACAAAATATAACTGAGGCAATTCAGTTCCAAAGTGACTTCTCAGGCTTTTCCACTTAGCTAAGCCTTATTGGTTATCACCAAATAAATGCGCGGGGCATTTCTTGGCTGTGACACACTGTATCATTCTTTTAAACCCTTTAATAAACACTTTACTAAAATGTGCATTTTTTGCCCAGAAAGGAAAAATTAAAAAAAAAAAAAAAAGAAAAAAGAAAAAAAAAAAAAAGAAAAAAGAGATCCCTCCTTTTTGGTTCAAACCTTAATTCTGCTGCAGTTTGCAAAATGTTTTGCAGTGCTGCATTTGCAAACCATTTAGTGCAAAGTAAAAGACAACCAAAAACATTTCTCACTATGGATTTGGCACTAACAGCCACGAAACACGATGGAGGTCATTCCAGTTTAAAAAGTACAGTCATCTGTGGGTCTATTACAAAAAGTTCCATAAAAAAAGCGAGAAACCGAAATAAACAAACCCCAGGCATTTAAAAATCACGTGTGATCCTGATCTCGAGTGAAACTTTTCTCTGTTTTAAACAGTGCAGGGTTCGGGAGGATGCAGAGTGCAGCAGAAAATAGACACATAAAGGAGTGATAGAGTTGTACACCGGGTTTGTGCTTTTCTTTTACACCAGAAATCATCCCAATGAAGTAGCGGTTAACAATTGTGGTGTAAGCCTGTGATAAAACAGCACAAAAGTTCTTCAAAGAAGTTCACTTTTAAGGCATCGGAGAAGTTAATGTGGCAAACGTTTTAATTAAAACATCAGAAGTGAATTTATTTTAAACTTTTAGGCCTCTGACTTTTCCCAGTAAACACAGTTCAGCTATGTGGCAAAGTCATGGGTGGCAGCTAACAACGATTTGTTACAGCCTTTGAAATAAAATAAAATAAAATAAAACAAACAAAAAGGAATAATAAAAAAATAAACAAAACAAAAGAAAATAAAGGGGAAGGAAAAAAAAAAAAGAGAGAAAGAAAGAAAGGAAGGAAGAAAAAAAGGGGGGAAAAAAAAGCAACCACAAAACAGATTCCTCTTTTTTGTGGCTGTATCACATGCACATATTCTACTAGTATTCATTACAGCCATGTGGCACAAATTGGATTTGACTATACAACAAACAACTTCTTTTTCAAAATTATTTGTTCTGATAACTTAAAAATCATATAAAAATAAATGATGAATTTGACTTTTCCTCAAAAATAATTAAAAAAAAAAAAAAAAAAAAAAAGAAAGAAAAAAAGAAAGAAAAGGATGGAAAGTCTAAATAACAGCAACTTCACCAAGTACAAATGAAATGCACGGACGCTGATGTACTTCAAAGAAAAACATGAAGGCAACTGCTGTTGGCTGAATGCTGCTCTCAGCATCACCATACCAGGCCATGACAAAAACCAATACATACAAGAAAAAAAAAAAAAAAAGATGAAAAGCAATATACAAAATTTCAAAGATAAATACAATATTTATAGTTGATATGTTACAAAATAAATTCCCTTAGTGACTGCAAGTGTTTATGTGAAAGAAGGTGTTGTGATGGGTAAGACTATTTTATTCCTTACAGGCTTCATAAGGAATAAAATTTGCTTTTCTAAATATTTAAGTGGATCTGAAAAAAATTCAAGACAAGTGTATAAATATTTAGCTACAACTTTGGCAAAATCACAAAAGTCTACAATTTTATAACCACATACAAAACACATTAGGGAAGAAGGATCTAGAAGTCAAAAGGACAATTTTCTGGTACAAGAAACATAGACTTCACAGTAGCCTAAGAATGCAATAGTATACAGTGCTAGCAAAAGTTGAAAAAATGTTGCAGATCACACTTGCTTAACAGGAAGCTCTAGCAGTGGAAGTATAGGTTTTTACCAACAGACAGTAGCAATTTTTTCTCTGTCAGTGTGCTTGTTGAAGGCAAGAGAATTCAATATCAAAGTTACAATTTCTAACTACAATAAGTTACAAAGTTCCATTTCATTAAGATGAAGTTAAGCAATGATAAACCCTCCCGCGCCCACCCCCAGCCCCGGTGTTTGTTCCGACCATATATTCATCCTTCTTCCAGTTTGATGGCTCATGACCTCCTTGGCCCCCTTTGTTCCACCACAAAAAAATATTTCACATTATAGAGATACACAACCATTGTGAATCTAGTTATGAGTACAGAAAAATGTTCGGAGGCATTTTTCATCAGTGTTTCATGATAATCAAAATGGTGCATCCACAAAGTTTCTCCCAACACATAGCAAGTACTAGACATAGCCAAGACGTAATCAGAAACTTTATACAAAATAGGCGTCGCTTTTTCCTTATTCTTCAGGACTGAGAAATGTGAAAATATGAGAAAAAATTCAGTCAATAAAATGGAATTGTTCATGAAGAAGTAGGTTGTTTGCATGTAGATTCTTAATAGTTTAAATAAAATCTTTAAACAAAGTCTTTTTTTTTTTTTTTTTTTTTTTTTGTAGCATTTCGATTTGTTGCTGATTCTGTTTGAAGACACTGTTTCCATCAGCATGTCTTAATATACTAAACGTGTCCCCTAAGCTCATCCTTGAAGCTTGGTGCTACGGTAGGTAAACAAAATGACTTTACATTGGCGGGACTACAAGCCCGGACATAGCTAAAAGAAAAAGAGAAAAACCGGCTGTTATTGCATGCTGTAGAACAAGGCACGTCTGGCTCGCGGCGGGCGGACATGGAGCATCACATGGAGTGTCCCCATATATACAGCACAGTGCGGCCCGTTGGCATCCAGCACTGCATGGAGCACAGGAACGCTGCACAAATGCTTTCCCAGCACAGCGCCCTTGCACTGTTCCGGAGGAGATCCCAACCATCTTTTGCTGGCAGAGCTTTGTTAGCAGCCAGCCCTGGGGACAGCCTTGCCCAGCAAGCAGAGCCCCGCAAACCTCTGCTTCCTCCCCAGCACCGGAGCCTGAGCAGAAAACCTCCATTCCAACATTCTCCTAATTGCACTTGATCACGGGTGCAGGGCCAAGCAAGTCAAGGACTCTCTAAGATCAAAGCCGAGTGCCGTACACCTGCTCTCAAATCCATACACCAACTGCTATAAAAAGGCACGAGATTAATATCCCTATCCCGCCATCTCGTTTTTTCCTCCAGTTTAACACTGAGATGCCAAAGCCTGCTGCTTTTTCTCCAGTTAACTCCTTGGTAGAAACATAATTTAAACTGTCTTTAATTGTAGCGTTGTTTAATTTTTGTCATAATGATATTTCTCATTAATTTATGTACAACAGATATTAATAAATTTGTTCTTGTAGCGATATGAACTTCAATTTCTCAGTTCATTAATTTCAACAATATTAATTTATTTCAGATTCCCTGGTACAACTTTGTGGTTTGGAGGACTTGTGTACACACACATTCCCGACGTAGCAGAGTCCCCTACAACAACCAGGAGCTACAGTCATAATTTCAGTGCATGTTTCAAACCTGAAGCGGGACAGAAGTCACACAACTGGAAACAAAACAGCTCATGAATGGTGATTTATTTACAGAGACTTCTTCCAGCAGGAGCACTCAGTCTGCATCCCACGCTTCCATTGAATATTCAACACAGGTGAGAGAAGCACCAAGCTCTGTGAGGGCCCTTCACAGGTTGGGTTCCCTTTCACTTTTTGGCTTTCCCATCCCATTGGGGAGTAGCTGTGCCATTCACCCAATGGTGTCCTGGCCCAGAGGTTGGGAAGGGGAACCCCCACCCTGGACATTCGTGACCATGAGAGCACATCCAAAGCCAACTGGAGGTCTGTTCTATTACAGTACAACCCCCAGCTACCCTCTTGGAGAGCAGGATCAACCCAGGTCATCTCAAAATACATTGTGCTTCTGTATACTGCATTCATGTTCAGCTGGTATCCATCACTTTGCTCCATGTTGGGGTGCTGGAGGGACATGGGCTGTGCCAGCATGCTGAGTACAGTGTGAGCGAGCAGTGCTCATCTGCTCTCTTTTCAAATGAAAACTTTGCAGAAAAAAAAAAAAAATCCAGATTTTTCTTCCAGAAGTTGTGTGCAGAAATGTGCTAAGAGCACACAGATACCTGGCAATAATACCCTGTATGTTTTAATCACGTGTTTATTGAAAGTCTCATAATTTCTCATTTAGAATCATGGAGCCATAGAATGGCCTGGATTGAAAAGGACCACAATGATCACCTAGTTTCAACCCACTGCTATGTTCAGGGTCGCCAATCAGCAGACCAGGCTGCCCAGGGCCACATCCAGCCCAGCCTTGAATGCCTGCAGGGATGGGGCGTATTTGTGAAAATGTAGGTAGCTGTTGCATGCTTTTCAGTGGAATAAGGGCTGAAATCTTTTGTTTAATCCATTCAGCTGTTTTTGTCAAATTCCATCTGTTGCACAATGGGGAGGTGATGCAAAATCAGTGCTCTAGTCTTTTATTTCGCTATTTATTTTAGTTGTGACATTTCACAGTCATGAATTGTCACTCTCTGGTTCTTTCTGTGCAAATTGGTAGCAAAGGCCTCCCTAAAGAAAAACAGGGTGGCTAAATAATATGTTTAAATAACAATAGTTTCATCTGAGGGTAGACCAGAAAAGTAAGCAGGATGCAGTTTTAAAAGAACTTAGAGAACCTTTTGCTCTGCATTACATCATAAGGCTTATCCAGAGAGCACTATCTTTCAAAGTCAATTACAAGAAAATTACAGTTGAAAACTGAATTCTGAACACACTTCCAACTTTACAGCAAGCTAGTACTTTTGTGCAAAATGAAGAAATAAAGAAATAAATAAACCTTATATATCCATTGTTTTGAACAGGAAAAAGCTCTCTGCCCTAAGTAACCCGTATTCTAGCATCCTGCTCTGAAGAAACATGGAAGTGCTTAATTTTCTGATCATGGGCTCTCTAATCGAAGTCATACAAAGTTTAGAAGGTTGTGTTTTTTTGGATAGGGCCTAAAGGCCCCATTCTGTAGGCTTACAGGAGCGAGTCATACTTGCAGTGCATCTCTCTCTGCAAGCTGCAGTTTCCAAGTTCTGACCCTAATTGCAGTATCAATTGGCAAAGGATGCGTGTATGCACAACACAGCACGAGGAGGAATGGATTGTGAGTGCAGCAAGGAAGGAGACTACACCTTAGCACTGATTCCACTGGTTTGTCTTCTTTTCATACTCGCAAATTTTTCTTACCTTCTTTCTTAAATCTCTTTAGGAAAATATAGAGTCCCTATGTTAGTTACAGACCTCTCTATGCTTGGTCCTTTGCAGTCATCTCAGAAGCACCGAGAGCAGACTCTTTTTTGCACAGACAAATCCCACAGGGGTGTACTTAGCAAGAACTGCTGCAGTAAACACCCCAAACCCCATAAAAGCACTGCCCTTGTCTGAAAGGCTGTTGCATATAGGAGTTTGCCATGTTCTCATCTGAATATCTGTTCACGGTGATAACAAGCTTTGGTCTGAAAAACAGGGAGTTGTATGGCCTGACTGTGTCAGCATGCTGATGCCTTGCCATAGCCAACCACCTTGCATAGCTCTGGGTGAAAAACAGCTGATTGTTTCAGAATTATGCAGGCAGAAAATGACAAGCAACGATAAAGAGGACATCCTGCTCCAGGTTAAAAGAGCATGTCATCCTCTGCTACCCGGATCCATCAGCTGCAGGGTTCACCTTAAAAACAATCACTAGTGACCGTGAATTTTTTGCTTCTGTCTCAGCTTGACCTAGCGTCCATGGCCATTGCTAATGGTGCTCTCAGCTGTGCAGAGAGACTCTGTTGATTGAGAACAACTGCAGCCCCAATGGTCTTCAATATTCTGTGTTTTATTTTAACATAGAAAATGTAATCTGACGTGCTGATCAGAAAACTCTCGAGCCTCTTGTACAGTGCTCAGGTGAGTAATTAACCTTTAGAAAGGTCTCTGTGTCAAACAGTACCTAAGAAAATAGGAAGTAGAAATGCCCTGCTCTGCCAGCAGCTCAGACTGACTCAACTGGGCAGCTCTGGTTGGATAAAAATGCTGATGCCCGTCGACACGGTGATGAAGGCACTCCCATAGATGTGTCAGGTACAATTTGATTTTCTCCCACACGACCCAAACCCACAGATTTTACCCCATCTGCCCTGTCCCAGCTTTCCTCTGTAGTTGTAGTGCTACCTTGCATAAATAATCTGAGTAATTATCAGACCAGAAATACTTTCCTGTTATTTCTCTATGTCATTTTATTCAATACAAGATTTGGTTTTGCTGTCTCAGCAAGGTGAGGACAGCATTACTTTTTTTCCCCCAGATCAACACCTCAACCCATTTTCTGTTTGGCTGCTGAACAAAAAATAGGAGGTTTCTGCACAGCCTCTTGTTCAGTGCTCAGAAAGAGAGTAATTAAACTTTAAAAAGGATTTTGTGTCCAACAATAACTAAGAAAATAGGAAGTGGAAACCCCCTGCTCTCCCAGCAGCTCAGGCTGAACCTTCTAAGTGCCTTCATGCTTTAGAAGCTTCACATGCTGAGTAGTGCAGGGACAGCTCTGTAACAGGTCTCTGGGGTATGTAAGAGAAATCCTTAGAGCTTTAGCAGCACCTGCAGGAGGGAATTCACTGTGGGCAATGCCAGGTCTGCTGCTTGGGTCACAGCACCCTGAGCACAGGGACAGCTGGGCCTTCAGTTCTCACCTGCTCATCTAAGTCAGCACTGGTGCACTCAAAATGGGCTGCCAAGATTTTACACAAAGGGCATTTTTCAGCTGAGGGTGACAGTGGATGATTACTGGGAGGGCTGGAGGTGCTGGAGGAGATTAGGGCTCGGTGTCTGTTGGGAATTGGGCATTCTGCTCACACTCTTCTGACAACCCCACTCTGCAGCTACCTAGCTCTTATAAGCACCTGAAACCTTGGATAGCAAATGGGAAGCCCTTTACTCTCATTCTGAAATGACAACTATTTAATTTTTGTATTCATATATTCTTTTAATTTTTAAACTTTGTATTTTTATATAAAGGAGGAAAGTAGGATTATTTTTACAAATGGATCATCTTCTCTAAGAATATTGCTTATGCTTGGTCTGGTTTTCTGTGTACTGCAGCATAGTAGAGCTTCAACTACAAAGACTTACGCAGTGGCATAAATTGTTAATCTAATTACCCTTTTCTTTAACATCCACCCTACCATAAGATTTGTGCAGCTATATCCTCAGTCCTTCATTGACCTGGGTGCATAATAAGCTCTCAGATGCTATCTTCTCTGGACCAAAAAGTTACTAACAAGCTGTGATACAGGGACATTCATTCTGAGACACTGGTCTGGAATGGTAGGACCATTGGTGGGCAGCAAGTTCTGTGGGATGAGGTTTCTTGGAAGTGCCCTGAGGTAGATATCACAGAACACAGGTATCCAAAATCAGCAGGCAGTCTGGTAAATTGCAATGTATGTCTTCACCTGTTTGTCAGTGAGTGCTCATCTCGTTATGGATATCATGACAATGCTACGAATAAATAAGAGTTGCCTATCTTAGCTAAGGAAGTCAAGAAGAGTCGCAACCCCCAGGTGACATTGTCTGCAGCACTTTCTGATTTCCTGAATTTCACTGAATTTCAGTGCTGCCATGTGGGATAGGTTTGGAAAGCACAGGCAAGCAAACCTTTTCCATGATTCTAATGAATGAGGCAGCACTACCTTCTCAACTTTAAAATATGCCACAAAAGGGAACGCATCTTTGCTCGTATTTCTGTTCTTCCACAGAACGTACACTGTATCATAGTTCCTCCTGCCCCACTACCACCAGGTGACCAATTTTCAAGTTATTCATTATGCTACACCACACAAATTTATGCAGATTAGAAAAAAAAGAGAGAGAAGAGGTAGTTTCTAATTGCCTAATTCAATTAAAATACTTGGATATTCACTTATGGAAGTAACAAATATAACACTAGTGAGTGAATTAAGGCCCAGAGAGCATGCAAACCCACTGCACAAGTGGCTAAATGGTGCAAGGGAAGTTTTGCTCAATGAGTAAGAGCTTAACTTGATTTCTCCTAATTTGAAGCATTTGACAATACCTGTTGCATCTCATGTAAAATGAGGAAATCGCACCACATTATGCTGGAATGTTGCTGTCTCCAAACATCCATATGGCTGTATTCAGAAATGTATAAGGAAACGCAAGGAGTAGACAAAACCTCCAAGAAGCATCTGGGGATACGTTCTTACTTTAATATTCAATGTACGAAATCTTGAGGGAAGGTGTCACAACAACTGGAGTTTTCTGAATGGTAAGTATTAAAACTGACCTCAGATTAGCTTAAAATCTTAGCATATCATATGTGCTGTTCTACTTCTTCTACGTCACCATGAGAGCATCAGAAACCAAAAAGTACAGTAAGGTACCTTTCTCCAGCACAAACCATCAACGGTTTTAGTGTATGCACCAAAAAGCAATACAAAGAAAATTGAGAGATCCGGCTCACCTTGAAGTCCATTTCCATTTGCACTGGTGCAAGATGGTGGAGGAGAGGCTTGGGGCCTGACAACAGGAGCAAAGGCGCTCTTTTGTTTCACTGCAGAGATGACATTGGCAGGTGAGAATGAGAAAATGCCGTGTGTACTGCTACAGTTTGAAGGGAGGGTGACCGAAGAGGCTGCCATGGTAGGGCTTGACGGCACTACTGCAATAAAGCAAAAATAATCAGGACTCAGATTGAGGATTTCACGGCAAACACGGAAAAAGAGAGTGATAGGGCCTTGCCTTTTAAAATATATATATATATTATATATAAAAATATATAATAAAAAAAAAAAGAAATGAAATGCCTTGGCTTGGCCACTCTCTGGATAACAGGCAAACTCTTTTGTGTTGGACTTTCGTTACAAATTGTGCAGTCCAATTTCTTTTTTTCTGTCTGAGATTGTATTATGGCACAAACAGATCAATTTATTAAATTCTTTTTTACGTCCAGCCTCCAGAGTCACCCCTCCTTTTATCCAGTAGCTCACAATATAGAAAATCAAAACAATGCAAGTATTTGATTTCGTAGTAAATATGAATCTATATGATGATGTGTTACCAAAAATAGACACTTACTGCCATAAGGAGAGTTAGCTGAGGAGCCATTAAGAAATCCAGGGGAACCTGGTACACCTAGATTGGGCATGCCGGCATTGCCATATCCATTCATGCTATTGCTGACTGTGTTGTAATTGGACTGCTGAGGAGTACTGCTCGGAACATATCCTCGCGGGGAAACACTGCTTGTGTTGCGACTGTAACCTACTGTGTTAGAAACCCCCCCACCCCAAAAAAATAATGTTATTTTATAATATAAACTTAGGGCTGGGGGGTTTCCTCATGCATCATATATTACACAGTTTTAATTGATTGCACAGCTTTGCTTTGAGTTGTCTGTTACTGCCCTATCAACTCTTGCAGTTTGAGATAACCTTATCACGCCAACCCTACTTAAATCATCTGCGAGCACTCTATGTTGTCTCTCCTCTTAGCATAGACAGCCAACAAAAGCTCTCTTCGATCCAGCTGTGTCAGTTTGCTTCGCGTTTGTCTTTAGTAGCAATTATCAACAGGCTTGAGTCCTGGTTGGTACCAACACACTGCATGAACTTTCAGACCTTCAAATGCCAGAGCTGGCGAGAAAGACTTTATTGTTTGCAGTGAGTTACTTTAAAAGGCTGTTTTGGGGTCTTCATTTTATGATTGATATTTTTATACTAACAATAAGCTGGCACTTTCATAAGGTGTAGTCATCAGTGAAAACTAATTCAAGATCAAGCGCAGAATTTTATAAGGCTTATTAGCTTGGAAATGCATTAAAAGACAATCTCTTATAAGAGGAAAGATAGCAGAATCAGGATTTTAAACAACATTTTTTTCTATCTGAGCAATCAATTTAATAATTATGTTGCAAGCAAAAAATACGGTTTTGAACATATCCAATAATCTGGTCTCACTCCTTTCATTAGTATCAAAATTAATTTTAAATGCAATATGCTACATGCGTTTTCAATTACGAAATGTAAATTAAATCAACTATTTCTTTTATTAGTAACATATATGTCACACATGCTTATAAACAAAATACTTTACAATCACAGACATCAAATTAGATTTATCTGTGCAAATACTCAGAAACAGGTGGAGATACCTAGACATAATTATTTTATAATAAACAAACACACTGTATATTTACTGTGAATAATAAAGAGCTTTCTAGGCTTTGCCAATTTCTTTTTCCACCAGAGATGCTTTACGATAACAGTAAACAGAAGAACAGGAAGAATTAGGTATTATGAGAAAGTTAAAGATGGCATTTCATCGCGCGCTCAGACGTACAACAAGGAGAGAAAGAGGTAGAACACAGCGCTGACATTAGCCAATATTAATAGGCACCGTCCAAACACAGCCAACAAGGATTAACTCTTGAAAACTCACATACCTTGGTCGTTAGCTTGTGATGTTTCTGAAACATTGACTGCTAGCTGGCTGCTAAACGAGTTCACTCCCATCATGCCAGTATGAGCAGGAGTGTTGGCTAGAGTAGGAATCTGGTTGTGATTGCGTGGCACGCTGTATAATGCTTCAGCAATGTCAGCTGCTCGTTTCAGAATTATTTCCTATAAAGACACAGAATGATTAGTAACAGCTAGGAAACATTTGTGCAAAAGCTCGAAGTTCTCATAATGTCAACATCCACAGAAGAGATTCATGCAAAACGATGGTA
>JAPSGF010000013.1:11090098-11097598 GCA_035772895.1 Perdix hodgsoniae
CCGCTAGGCCTTATAAACTGATAAATACCTCCTCCTTACAGACAGCTCTGTACAGATCAGTTTTCTTCCCCTTGCCCCCACACCCCACGTCACAGACATATGCTGGAGTTCTGTTACTGGAGCCTCTGAGTGCAGAAATCCTTTCTGGCTGAAGCCACGAGCCATGTGATGCGTCTCTGGATTACAGCCTCCCACTTCCACCCTTTCCCAAATAGCTGGTGTGCATCAGCTGTCATAGAAACCCAGAGGAGGCAGCTGTGCTCTCTGTGCAGGAGGGTGCATGGAGAAGTGCTACCATTCTTCTGAAATTCAGTAATTCCAGGTATTCTGCTGAAAATGACGTTTGATCACAGCAAATGTAAAATATGATCGTTTGACTATTGTCACTGACTTAGCTCTTACAAGGTATTTATCCATCTCAGAACCCTATGAAATCTGTGATGCTTCGACAAACAAGCTGGTATCTGCACCACTTGTCCCTGTTTCTTTTTGCAGTGATCAGCCAGGATAAGAACATAACATTGCAATAATTTATGCAATATTTAGACAAACAGGATTTATAATCAGATCCCTACCGCCGACTAACATCACTTTTACAGCACTGTACCTCTGACAAATAGTACGACACAAAATTTTGCAATCTCTACTATATCTATGGATGCTTTGAAAAAATACCCAAGATAACTGAGGAAGTTTGTGTATTTGGAAATCAGCACAGTAATTTATATTCAGCCTGCAAATAACAATGGCACTGACTAACAGCTCTGATGGAAATTTGCATGTTCCATATGCTTGCAAAATAGCTTTGAAAAATTTTAGAGATTTTTATTTTTATTTTTATTATTTTTTTAAAGAGGGAGCATAATGGGCAAATTACTTTAAAATATAAATAATAGTGGACATGATAAATATTTCTGAAATGCCTTTCATCATTTTTTTCTTCGGCAAATCGCACTCACTACAGCTAATTATTGTTTTTAAAATTGCACAGGAAGCTTCAGGCCCATGAGAGTGTTTTTCAACAGACTACTCTGAAAATCACCTTGCCAAAACAATGGATGTGTCTACAAGGCAGTTTTGCCACTAAGCCTGAGCTTCTGATGGCTTTCCAAATTTCCACGGTGTGATTTCTGCTTAAGGCTCAAGGCCATGGTGGCAAAGTTGGTGAATAGGCTTCTGTGGAGCTCCACGCTGCTTGGATGAGGGTACAAACTAATTGGAAATACTGGTGTGGGCATAGTGGGAAGTAGCCAAAAGCAGATGTTTTGTTGAATATCTTCCAACGCAAGCCAGATTTATCTGTTTGCTATCTTGTTTTCATAATATGAGAACAAGATGTACACTTACAGTGAAATATCTTATTTCCTCTCCTTCCTTCTTTCTTCTTTGGTTTAAAACTTTGAGAAGTTTTGAGCTTGACTGTTACAATCAGGCTATGGTAATAAAAATAGCAATAAACTGAAATTTATAGAATTAAAAGTAGGATAAGACAGCTTAATATCCAGGAAACTGATTTTACTATTTAACAATACACTCCATACTACAACATAAGGGGAAGAGGGAGAAAAAAAAGCCTATTCTCCCCTTCTCAGAGAAAACAAGGTAAAAGTCTTATTCAGCACTCAAATTTTCATGATTATTACGTGAAACCAAGATGACCCTTTTGTCCTTTTTTAAGATGAATTACTATCGCTTCCCTGCTCCATTTTGTCAGTTTGGGTACAGCAGAGTCAATACCTTCACCTTGACATGAAAACTTTGTGATTTATCAGTTCTCCTGTTAGGCAGCGTTCCCACAACCTGGGGAAGCACAGCCAATCATGACACAGGGAGCAGACTTTGGTCACAGCTCCTTGAAAAAAAATAAAGCACTCTCTGATGATAGACAAATGTGTCTTGTTAGCAACAGCCAAAAAGCGCTTGACTTGTACTAATAACAAAAAGGCCATGTTGGTCACCATGGGTCTAAAGACGAAGCACCCTGTCACTGCCTTGGTTGGGAAATTAGCAAATAATGTTCCTTTTCCTTGATAAATGGGTGACAGTTCTCTCTCACCAATCATTTTTTAACATTTTGATGCATGTCTATGATCCCGCTGGAGGAACAGAAAAGTTTACTGGCCCTCAATTTTCAGATGATGAATGGAACACTCTAAATGTGCGATTTCTGTATGAGGTATAGTTCATTTTAAGCAATTCTAGTAAATGGGTGTCACTGATTAGGACAAATAGTCTACTTGTGCAATAGCACAAATGGTATGTCTCATTCTTCTGGCCTCCTTTGAGACAGAAAAGAAAGGGGACAACAATGACCCTGATAAACCTGGAATTGCTACTGTTTAAAAAAGAGCCATTATATAATATACATTATCCAGTATGCTATTGACTTGATGCTACTAAATCACTTTTGTATGTTTAGCGTTGCCCTATTAATTAAAAATGTATGTCATGCTGGAAAAAAAACCTTTGTAAGATAAGACAGTCAGCCAGCATCTTTTTCCCTTTGACACTGATGTCTGGAGAAACACACGTTCTGCTCTCGTGCAATAAAGGAGTTTGACATAATAATGGAAATACTTCCTGGCTTCAGCTTTCTGGTGCTAACTTTGACTGACTCAGAAAGACCCATCTTGAGGAAAAGACAAGAATATTTGCTCCATCTTGATTTTTTTCAGCCTGCTAACAACTGATACTGACACAAGGTCTGGTCGATAAATAACCAATACGCAATAACGGTGGCTGCAAGTTGCTTCAGGACAACAGGAAAAAAAAAAAGAAAGGAAAGAAAAAGCAAATGCAATATATACGATGTAGAAATGCAGTGGATTTAATTAGAATAAATGTAAGCCTGAGTTTTTTCTTAAAGGCTTCGCAATAAAGAACTCTACCCATTCTAAATATTTTTAGCATGCGTTTTGCAAAGTCACCACATTTCATACTTAGGACCAATAATTGAATATGTACAAGAAATAATCAGGTGATTTAAATTTAACTAAGGCATTAGCGCTTAGTTTAGCATAGTAAAAATAGTATGATTTGTGGGAGGCAATTAACAATCATTTGCTCTGTGGATACAAGTAATTTGTTTAAAGAGCACTGACCTATGAGACAGCTAGTTTGTGTTGGCTGTGATGGAAGGGAGCTATTGACTCTAAACAGTGTAACAGCGCCATTGACAGAACCACATTTGAATGCACACAAAAGATCTCTAAAATACTTCAGGAACATGAGATCGTTTAGAGGGTGAAGTGGAGTGGGGGTGAGCCCAGGGAAAGCAGCCAAAGTGGAGATCGTGATACCGAGGCAGGAATGAGCCCAAGCGAAGAATCTGGACAATGTATGACTAAACAGGGCTTCCCCCCCTTGATAGCGTGCCAGCCGCGTGGCGCGATCCGACTCCTTCAACATAAATACTCTATCAGAAGGAACACAAACTCCCAACGATTACTGCTTGAGTAATGGTTTCATAGGCTTAAGATTGAACGCACATCTTTGTGCAAAATAATCATTTTTATGTTCACATCTAGCAAATGCATCGCAGACCTGGGAATGGTTCCACGCATTCAACATTCAGGGCTTTTCTGTGCCTGCTTTGGACGTGTTTGCAATCAAATGCCAATACCTTGCACAGCAACTGGGTACAGGCTACTGCAAATGAGATGTTGTCTCCTGGCAATCTGTGATCATTTCTTTAAATGAGCAGAAGTAGTTATCAAATGAACAGCCACAAAACTACTGGGGTGAAAGCAGGCAACGTGAGCAGAGCCAACTGAGGTACAGCCATGTTAGGCTGCACGGCGCTCCTCAAAATGGTTTTACCGTATACTGGGTCGGACTGTATTTATTTGTTAGGAAATCATTATGCAAAACAAACACTTAGAGGAAACAGTAGTGCAGCAGCACGGATACATTGTAAATACAGCACTACCCTTCAGCTGAAAGTAAACCAACGGAATCTGCAGGGCTTAAAATATGTGTATAAAAGTGGAATTTTATCTGTAACGCAATTTCATTTAGAAGCATACAAATCACAATTTGCCATAATCAAATAACACTGCAGCGCTTATATTCTAATTAAAAAATAATCTCTGATATTTAATTTAGAAACCTGGAGGACTTTACCAGCAGAATTATGGCTACAACCTGAACGAACCACACAACTTAGCCAGAGAGGGAATTTTGGAAGTAACACTCCTAAAATTTATTATTAAACAAGCAGACGATGCACTATTCGATATATATTAAAACAAGTATTGTACCCAGTTATTAATTTGCACTATTCACTTTTAAATGCAGCAAATACCTCATTAATTTAATTTTAGGTGCCCACCAGTTTATATTGCATTTTACAGTCTAGAAGGCAATTTACTATTAACTGGCAATTACATACAGAATGATTGTTAATTCTGCTCCTAAGTGCTAGCTGCTTGAAAATTGTTATCTCTCTCTAATTTTTGACCTTCTTACAACAGGGGTGAGGTACGCTGGGAATACAAAGGACTGGTAGAGAAGAGCTGGACATGTCATTTGTGACTCATTCTTTTAATTCACCGTGCTAATCAACTGAACTGCCACAATCTCCCAAGGTAATTGTATCTTTATAATAGTTGAAAGCAGTGGGCAAAAAGGCATGGATAGATGGGGAAAGGCCTTCCCTTTGCCTGCTGAGAAACAGCGCGATACTCTTTCTGCGAGGGACTAATGGGGCCTTTTTAGAAAAATCTGGAACTTTCATATCTCTGTACCCTGATCATTTAATGTCTCAACTTTTGTACTTAACAAAGGCTTTGTACACCACACTACACTCTTGTTTCATTATTCTGCAGCCTTGTTGCCCTATGGTCTACCTCCTGCCGGGAAGGTTAAATGTTAGAGTGCCAAGCCAGACTGCAAGCATGGTGGGACACTGATGGGAAACAGATGCCCTGGGGATTCAGCCCCTCCCTCGTATAGGGCTACATAATTTTCATTTTCTGAAATACAGTGAGGCTTGGCTTAGTTCTCAATGGCAGCTGTAATTTCCAAAGCCTATCTCGTTCACCCTATCACTTCAGGATAAAGCAAATCAGGCAGAAGTTTCACAGGCAGACAGGCTCTGCCTTTGTCTTGGTGTTTTCTGAGCGTTGGGATATAAGCAGTTGTCTCCCTCAAAAGGTGTTTTAAATATGTTCTCCCATCAAAGCATTAGTAATGTACCTCTATTACGTCTTAATGACAGGAGAAGTTCCTGATATTCTCACAGTTCTTTGGAACATCTTTACCCAGCAATAAGAGAGAAGGATGATCCCAGGAAAGACAAAACAAATGGCTTTTGCTTACAGTTTTCCTCACTTATTTTCATTTACACATTACCAAGAGATGCAGTATAGCAAAACCTGCGAAATTTGCAAAATCTGCACTGAAGACAGCAGTTAAAGACATTACTACAAAACAATTCAAAATTCAAAGGCTGTGCACTGAGAGCCAGATTGTCATCTGGTTCAAATCTGCAGCTTTCCTTGTGTGCAATGGAATGACACCAGCTCACAACAGCTACAAAACCTGGAACTTACTCCAAGGCTCTTAATTCATTCACTTTGTATTGTGCTGACCGTGTACCTTAGCTCAAGAGACACACTTCTCATGACATCCTGCTGTACTTCTGTCCAATCTGCGTTTACAACAGCATTTTTAAGACTCTATAATCTTGACCACATGCAGTTCTCACTTTTTAGCAAAATGTATTAAGTAATATCACTTTGAAACGCATTACTAACGCCAAGAGAACCACAGCCACTGCCTCCACGTTGGGTAACTCTGGTACACAGGTGAGGATGTGAGGTTTGGTTTTGCTCAGGTTGTAATTTCTATGGGGATAGATGGGAAACACAAATGTCCACATCTGTTTGGACTGCACCATTCTGAAATGCTGCCTTCACTTACAAGTTCAGCAAGGGAACTTGGATGGAAAAACACATCTTTGATGTGTTAACTGTTAAGTCCTAACTTAAAACTACCCAGGAACCCACTTTTCCCATTAGATCAAAATTAGCAGATAGAAACAGTTGCAGTCTATTGGGAAAATATTCATCAAAATGCACATCATCTGCAAGCTGCATCATCTATCCAATGAGCACTAAGAACTCTGCCGGAATCCCTGCAGTCTGTCGAGTAAACAGTTAAAGGCGATTTGTTTTCGAAAGGGAGATTGATTCATCACATCAAATTTATTACCTAGAATCCTCATCCAAAAGCACCATAAATTAAATTGCTATTTCTCCATTTTTCCCCCCAGCATCTTAGTTAAACTCATTCTTAAATGCCAAAAAAAAACTGTAATACACATTTTAGATAAATGTCAGCAATACTTCATCCCAAAGTAAGACTCCTCATGTTAGAAACACTGCAAACCACAAAGTTCCTATTTTTCCTTGCGCTCCTATAAATTAAAATCAAATGTATTTAGAAGAATTGGCATAAATAAGTCCTTTCCAGGGTTACGACTTTTTATCCCAAGTCTCAGGTCTGCAGGAATTTTCAGAGCCAGATTGTGAATAGGGTTGGACAAAGTTATTTGGAGCCAAAAAAAATGACTTGATCCCATGCCTAAAACTTCAACTGAACCTTTAGGAAAGTTCAAGAAATTTGGATAGATATTCTGAATAATATTTTTCTCACTGAATGCTTCTGAACTCCCTTCCCTGGTTGGAGCAGAGCAGGACATACCAGTGGCAATCTACTTCTGGCTGCAATGAAAACAGGAAGTCACTGGCATCTTGTGCGAGCTTGATCTCATGAGATATCAAGACGTTATTAAGACCTGATTGTAATTGAGAACTGAATGAAGAAACCGTGTGCTTACCGGTGTAGACGAATCGGCCGGGAGCACCTTTGCAGAACTGTTTGGATTTGTAGGAAAGAGTCACTTCCACAACCCCTGGAATGTGCCGTGGCGGTGTCTGAACTCTGATGGCGTGGGGTGTTATCAGCTACAAAAGTCATACAGAAAATATGCCTTCAATCAAGGTGGCACGGATAAGGCCTAAGGCAGACCATTTACATAATTAAGCAAATGACTTCAAGTGAGGCTCGTGGTCTCAAAATCCTCCCTCCTTTCTGTCACAGTTGAAGATAGATGTTCTATAGGGTTTTGTGGTGTTGGTTTTTGGTTTTTTCTTTTTGCTTTTTTTTTTTTTTTTTTTAAGAAAGCAGCTCCATAAACGATCCCCGGTTTTAGTTTGCAGGAAAGGCCACAGGGTATCATTCATATGAAAATTGCCTCCATATGTCTCCTTAAGGCTACTTCTAGCAATTTTAACACTAATTGTCCAATTGTAGTGGGAGACCTCCTGCAGCAAGTCTTCCACTAGAGGGCCGTGATGTGCCTCCAGTACATCCCTCTGCACAGCCGAGTGTCACACGCGGATCCATGGCTAAAAAGGCACTGTGAAATAAAATCTCATGATACCTCATGTCAATAGCCTATCGACAGCTAGTTAAAATCATTCATGGAAAAATGTT
>JAPSGF010000013.1:11102598-11110098 GCA_035772895.1 Perdix hodgsoniae
CACATTCATTTTTTTCTGCCCATTGGTAAGTATCGTTCGAAACATAAAATGGCAATGATTGCATTAGCAGCTTAGCGTTATGTTATTACTTTAATTAATTTTATTAGTGTAAAAAGCCACGATCCCATCAATGCAGCAGTAGCAGCTCACACGAGGAGCCCCATGGCAATGGATGCCCAGGGCTGGTCACGCCCAGGGTGCTCCAGTGCCCACGGTTCTGGCCATTCTAACTCCTTGAGAACTCAGAATGCATTTGACCTCTACGCCTTTCACTTTAATGAAAACCAGAGTACCTCAGAGCAGTTTTGTATCTATACACTGATGTACTTTGTGGTGAGAACCAATATCTGAATTTAAATAACTATTTTGTACTTCTGGGGAAGTACACAGAGATACGAGTGACAGCACACGAGCGCGGCTGCAACGGTGTGTGAGTGGCTCAGGGGCAGGTGGGCTCCAGAAAGACACTCTGGATTTTCAGACACTTCCTATTCTCTTCTTCATCTCAGCCTATCTTCTTTTAGCAGTCCAGGCAAGGAGTCAATCACATTGTGTCAGTCTGAAGAAAAACATTTTTTTCTGTTTTTCTCATACGAAAACGCCACTGCTGTAATCTGCAGCAGTAAGGCCCAGCAACAGGAAATTGACCTCACAGTAAATTCTTTGCAGATTTGGTCATGTTTTTACCATACACTTAAACTTGCATACATAACCTGAGACTGTACCTCTGGATCAAGGAATATGACAAGCCAAAATAAAATCAAGTCAAATTAAATAGCAAGAAAAAGCTGCAAGCAAAACCAGACAAAAAAAAAAAAAAAAAAAAAAAAGAAAGAAAGAAAAAAAAAAGAAAGAAAAAAAAAGAAAAATTGGTTGTGACTGCAAAACTGCAAGTATTAAATAAAGAAAGGAGTCAGAAGCAAATTCAGAAGTGACCGTATTCTGGTTGAGAGGGGCTGAGAAATACTAATGGACTTTTTAATGGTGGTTTGTTTGATGAAAGAAGAAATTATGAAAAAATAAATGTAATGGTGTATCAACATAAAGTATGGTGAGGAAAAAAAAAAAAGAAAAAAAAAAAAAAAGCATTGCAAATAAAAAAAAAGACATGTAAATGTGTGCCTACCATTTTCCAGATAAGAAGGAGCCGTACCTTCTGAGGGGTCAAGGCGGCGAGCCCGCCTTCCATGTTTGGAATTGTTGTGTACAAACATGTTGTCTGAGACAGCCAGAACGTGGCCATCCACATTGACTGTTGTTGATACAACAACCTAAAAAGGAAGAAAGAAAAGGAATTTAAGAAGTCTGCATATTTTCAGGAACTCAGATGTATTAATAGATCTTCTGAGGCAAAACAACATCACAATCTGTTACTTTTCACTTGAAGCAAAGTGAATGACAACTGTGAATACATCTTTGTTTATGTGGCTAACATTGGTGATTTTTAGCTCACAATTGTTTCTCTTCAGAACCTGCTACACTAATTAGAGTTTAATCTCCTATTATGCTAACAAATGAATTCAATTCAGGGAAATATTCTTCTAGCCATTAGTTTCAGAAACACCCCTCTAGCCACTCATTTTAAAAGCTGCTGTTTTGATTGATCTGTTGATATATTGATTAGATAGTTTATCTAATTAAAATTTGTTCACTTGAGACTGTCTTCAAATGAAGGGTTGTGAGGATTCCAAATAAAAAAAGCTTAATAAATCAGGAACCATCGTAACTCCCCATTTTTTCTTCAGTAAATGATCTCCAGGTCAGTTTTACAATTACATTTAATGTCTGATAATGAACTTTTTTGCATCTGAAAAGACTGAGTTGAATATGAATAGTGAAAGTGTTTTCAATCCATGAAAAGTATCCCTTCTCAAGTTCATTTGGATGGTGATTGACCCTGGTATGTCAATGGAATTTCCTCCTTTATTTTTGAGTGAAAGGCTCCTATTCTTGTGTCCAGGTTCAGAGTCCGGCCATAGAAGAGATGATGGATAGGGCCTTCTTTGGCTTCCAGCTGCTTCTCAGTAGAAAATGGAAAAGGAACATATGCAAAACACACAACCTTCTCGATAAAAACACCTACACAATGGATTTGTGAAACTCATTCTGGAAATGATATTTCACAACCACAAGCCAAAGAGGAAATTGTGAGATGTGCGTGTGTTGCGTGTGACATAGCTTCACAGGTTGGTTGTTATTATCCCAGATAGACTTTTACATCTCATTTAAATGCTCCAGCATGGACCCTTTGGTGCTGGTTCCAGATTTGCTAAATGCAATAATCACAGTAGCTTTGTCTTTGTGGTTTATCATTAGTCGAGTCCTCAAGGGCAGTGGCTATGTGAGGCTTTGTTAGGCCGTACCAACAGCATGGGAGATGGTGGCAAAGGCTAGTACAAATTTTAGCTTTTGTCTTCTGCTTATTTTACTTTTGGACATAGCAAAAATGATTTTCAGGATTCTCACACCAGCTCCCATACCCAAACACATAATAAGCAAAAAAAGAGGGGAAAAAAAAAAACTATCCTCCATTTCCACAGCGCTAGTCTCAGGCATCAGAAGACAATTCTTATCTGTTTCTGTGTTTTGGATCACCTCTGATCCTGCTTCTTATTCACAACCCATAATTAGCTTTCAGCTATCACAGCACCTTTTCTGTGTACTCTGCCTCCTCTGAGACAGCCATCTGCGTTCTCCTTTCCAACAGCCCGAGGGCAGCTCTCTGCCAGTCTGCTCTGCTCCCCTATCTTTCTCGTCCCAGAAGTGGACACTTTCACTCCTGTCGACATCCACTTTGGAGAGTGCTGAGGTTGCACACTCACCGAAGCACAGAGCTACCGCCATGCCACTGGGCTATCGGCTTTCACTTTTAATGAGATTTGCAGACTTTAAAAAATATTGCAAAACATACAGGTGTGAATTTCAGCAAAGACTTCTGGATTTGGTTCCTAGAACACAGTATATTAAGAAGACAGGGAAAGGTGTATATAAAAATGACAACTATTTTTGTTCTGTCATGTATATATAGGTCAGTCACCAAGGGAAAAATACTGTAGTTCAGCAAAAGAAAGTAGACATGCTATGTTTTGTTATATTGGCTTATTCCTGCAACACACCTAAAAAGGTGCTGAGACAGTGAAACCAGTTAAAAATATTGTTCAGGATCTGACATACTGTTAAGTCCAGTTAAACCTTCTGAGAGGCAGGGAGATTAGCTAAAGAGACCCAGGAAAGTCTTTCTAGTGTCTACTGGTTCCATTGTCGACCACAAGATCACTCATGACTGATGCTTCATTTAGTCATCGGTGAGACAAAGAGGGCATTTCCACTCATTCCAGGTTTGACCTTCTGTTCTGTTCAGATGGATCGATATCACCAATGCCACGTGAAGCTGAGATGCATGAAAAATGGAAGCTTGGCTCAATTGTATTGAAGAAATATTTTTTCCAGCTACAGATCTTTTCTGTTGGCTGGCTCAAGTGTTCTGGCTTCACCGGTTGGTTGGCTGTGCATGAAAACAGATGTCACGTGTTTTGCTATCAAGTTTAACCACAAGTTATTCTTCTCAAAACTAAGAAAGTTTTGAACATCTCAATACTAGCTTATTATTAGTCTCAAATATGAATCTTTTGGAAGTCCTTTTGAAACAAAACACGTATAGTTCCTAGCAAGCATTTCAAGTGACCCCAAATATGGAGGAAATAATTTGTCCACCACGTCAGATGTCTTTCTGTAGTGTTATCATTCACCACAAGATAATTTGAAAGCTGTGAGGAGAAAGTGAACTATTAAGCATTTTCTAATACAGTTCAGATAAAAATATGTGGGTTATATCACTGCTGTTGGATTTACAAGTTGTAAACGTGAAAGGAAAAACTAGATCCAGACTTTACCACGTTCTGCAGCTGAATTTCTAACAGCTGTTTACATGGTTTACATATGTAAAATCTCCACAAGTCTTAGTTCATACTACATTGGAGGTGTTGAAAACTATGCTTTCTGAGAAGGTACCCACTTACATCACGGTGATCCATAACAGCCCACTGCAGAACTGTACAGGTCCCAGAAACAAGCATTTAAATTGGTGGGGAATTTATGAAATAGTCATAGCATTTTGGATACATAGCACTGAAACTACACTAAGTAGAAGACTGACACTACATTTTCATTAAACAAAAGTTCAGGGAGTTTGAAATTTGGAATAAAACCTATATGGTATTTGTAGGAGATATCTGTACCTGGAATCTTCGCATGTCTCGTGGGTTGCCTGCATTCTTCAAACAGTTCTGATTGCACTTGAGGAAAAACTTTAGAAAGAATCTATGAAAATACAAAATTGAAATCTATTAGTTTCATCAAACGGTAAATCCAATTTTAAAAAGTTTAATACAATACAAAAAGAATACTGCTAGTAAACTACTACTACTTTCATATTAGTTAACGTATGTATTTTAAACAGTAAGACCTCTGTCATAAACAGAGCATTATTGCCAGGGAAAGGCAAATTCATATTCTTAATTTTTCAGCAACTGCAAGTATATTGACTCCGGGCCATATCTTAGCTTGGTGTGGGAAAGTCAATTTCAATGATTCATTGACTTCAAAGGCAATGACTAACATCAGATGAAAATTTGTTTCTATCTTTTAAAATGTTTTTTGTTTTTTCACAACTTACATTAGCAGTAATGACCTCTATCCCCCAAAAATTCTAAGGTAACGAAGGAACGGTCTTCCAAAAAACTCTTGGCTTTGCCTCTATCTTGGCAGTTCTAGCTATGCAAAGGGACTCAGTCCAATCCTGCTGACCCCAATGAGGCTCAGCCATGGGTCTGGCCTGAAGAAAGGCCCTGTTTGAGTCATGTTTTTGGTTGTTTTTTTTTTAAAGGTAAGGGACGTGGAGGATTAGACCCTGTTTTACGACCTCTCCAAGATGTGCCAGCCTTTAGCTGTAAAAAGTAACTCTACCTGTGCACAGAAATCCAGCTGATTTTTTGCTGTGAGGCAATTAGCAATTATTTAGGACTAAACTGTACCACTGAGGCATCTCCCAGCAAACTATTCTGTAGCAATACTGCCTCACGGGAACACAGCAAGCACTTATGAGAAGGGGAAAAGTCTGAAAGGGTGCAGACACACTGCAATCCTGCACAGGCTTCTGAGTACGTGCTGTGGGGTGGTGGTTCCACTCTCATTCCTTTACTCCTCACTCTCAAAAATCACTTTGAAAAGAAAGCAACAATTTTGTATCCATGCTAAGGCCTACAAGTGGGCTGAGCCACATTGCGGGAATTCTCTAATTCCTCTCCTGACATCAGAGGATGTCCACAGCCTAGCACCTCCTCTTCTCTTTTCATGGAGTTCTGATTTCACATATAGTAATTACTTAAAAGCACTAAGGGTTTTGGTTTCGGGCTCATGATTGGCACCAAGTAACAAGCAAGGCTCAGGACTCCTTATTCTCAGAGGCACCACCCCATCAATTTGTGCTGTCCAACTTTATTCATTTTGAATAGCAAGGTTAGGCAGAGCTTTTATATTTAGTCTATGAGCCATTATTACTTATTCACACCAATATGTACAAATGACTATCTTAACTATAAACACTTTGCAGAAATTTTCATGTGCAAATAATATTCCTGGCAGGAGGTAAGCCAAGAAATTCTTTCCTTCATCAGTACCCAATACGGCCCTATTGGAGTTGAGAAGAAATCTCATAACAGTTGTGCTACACCACACTGTCTTGCAGAACTTTGGGGTGTCTGGACAGGAACTTCACAAATGACTGCCCCATACTACAAATTGATGCCTACAATCATGGCTCTTCTTTTTAAGTTAAACCTTGAAAAGGACCCAAATATCAACATGGGATACTAACACTGAAGAAGTGATCTCCCATATCTAACAGACAAGGGAGATGACTAGTTTTACTTCTATTGAGCATAGCTAAGTCAGTGCTGTCAATTCAGCTATCCCAAAATCTGCAAACAATTTCCAGCTGTTTAGCTGAACGAGAGCTGGAGTTCCTTTGTGGCTGACAGAATCTCCTCTCTTGGAGGTTCCTTTGAACTCAGGTTTTCTGCACACCATTGCAGGAATGCCACCAACAGTTTCAAACATCCCATAAAACTGCATTTGTGTTAGCCACACTTTCATTCTAATTTTATCTGCCATGGGTTGTTTATTATTTTTTAAAGTTTGCGAGTTCCAGAGACCGAGTCATCAACTGAGGACTGCCTAAGCACAACAGCATTTCTGTTCCATCTCTGGTCTTTTTCCCACACCTGTTATGAGGCAGCCCTGATGCTGAGTCTGCCCTACCTTGTGCCCATCACACTCCATGAGAGCCCTCGGCCTCAGTGCTCCCAGTGCCACAGCCATGCTGACAAGAAACACCTCAGCTTTCTTTTCTGATCTCAGGTGGGTGTTGTGAAGCTTTCTGAACTAATGTTTTGAATCACTCTGAAATTCTTAAATGAACTGAGCATGGAGAATGCTAAGTATTACTCCTAGTGGATTTTTTCTTAACTTGAAGCATTCAAGATGAATTGTTTCTACACAGAAAGGGTCACTAAGCAATCCTTCACTAAACATTACCTGGAACCCATATTTGTTCAATTATTTGTTGAAAAACAAAACACATGTGGTGGAATTAGATGTTTTTACCATGAAGAAGCTGAACACTGAGCTAAGCATTGAAGCCACAACACTGGGTTGAACACAAGCAGCATTCACATCCCAGCTCTGTGCATCCCTTGATACCAAGACCTTTTTGTTCTTTGCAATCCATGTTTTCAGCAAATCTGTGGAGTGCAGGTGGCACTGAGACAAGATTTTCAGAGGGAGACAACATAAGTCAAAAATCACGTTCCCAGGCAGAGCATTTCTCACACTGTCCAGGGGGAGAAAATTGACTTGATTTTTCTTCTCATCTGACCAACAAGAATCATGAATGGATGATCCCTGCAGAAGAGAGCAGGAACTGTCCTCAGCAAAGCCTGCAGACTTGAGGCAAGAGCTCTGCCACACACTGAGAAGTCAGCAGCTGGATTTGAGCTCAGTTTGGCTGCATCTCAAACCCAGTTTCTATAACAGAAAGGCAAGCCTTTCTAGATTTACCGCTCCGTGCTACACTTTGTATTGCATCCACAAGTTTTGTCTTTGCAATAAACACAGGCTTGCAGAGTGGTCTTCCTAGGCATACCGATCTGTTCCTAAAATACTGATATGGAAAAAACTGCAGACTTTGTGATGCTCCTCTCCTCCAATTTTTTCACATGGCTAGAAAAGGACTGCTACCACCTTAATTAAAATGTATTGCCTACCACAAGACTTCTCTATTTTAAGATAAAATTTACATCTTTTATTAACTCACCTCACCTATACACTTAGCTCACAATGCCTCTCAACGCCCATCTGCCATCCGCGTACAGTAAGTCACTTGATATTCCACCCACCAATTTTTCCTAACAACCACTGTGCAATTAAACTCAACACGTTCTG
>JAPSGF010000013.1:11132598-11137598 GCA_035772895.1 Perdix hodgsoniae
CTGCTGACATGGCCAAGGCGCCTCCTGGTCCCAGGACGTCCCCTTGTGCAAGGCACTTCTGTGGGATGAGCGTGCCTGGAGTGCAGCCTATCCCTGTTCACACCACATTCCTGCCCGACGCAATGGGTCAGAGGTGGAGAGGTTCCATGGCACAGCCAGAAAAAACCATGCTCTACACCCATGAGGGAACTCAAATAGCTGAGATGTATCCGGAGGGAACATCTGGGCCATTGTAAGCAACTTACATCCATTTACTTAATTGCAATTTTCAATGAAATTGTCCGTCATAAAAGATGCCACAAGAATTCTGATTTTAACTGTCTATCTGAACACGTTGCCGCAAACGCTCGCGTCGTTTGTCTTAATTTTATTTCACTATCACTAACTGTAGGCCCTACTTCAGAAATATTTTGAATTTAGTTTTAATTGTACGGCTTTCAACTCACGCAACATTTCTCTTTGTGTTGAAAGCATCACGGTGATTTATCCTCATTATTGTGTAAATAGGTTTCGGCAGTTCTCAGTAAATAAAACAAAGAGTGACAGGAGGAGAAGGGGGAATTTGCTTTCCTACCAATTAGAGTAGCCTTAGGCAGTACTTTTAAGAGGAGATAAATCCTGCAAATCACTAAAATGATCCTGTCACATGCACCAAATATTAAAATCACACAGCGGCGCACTTCATACAGTTTGCTTTGGTTTAATGAGTTGGGGTGGGCTCTGTCATGAGGTTTGCATCTCGCAGTTGGGGACTGTTGATTGACAGTGAAGATCATGCCCAACTGCAGCTTCCTAACCAGTAGGGCCAGATGGAAAATCACAATTCATGTTTAATATGCAGTTTTTCAGCTAACGAAAATTCCCAAATTGTCTCCTCACCTCCTACCTGAAAAAATTTTCCCATAATAAATGCAAAATATGCCTCATATTAGCCAAGAGTAGTTTTTGCCCCTTCCAGCAAGTTATTAAAAAAATCCTGTATAAGTGGTCCCTATTAAGTGAACAACCTGTTAGCTTCTTCAATTATTCAAGTAATCGGAGATTAAGTTTCTGAAACATCTGTTGTCACACTTTGACACCGCTAAAAGCGGCGCGTCAGGACACAGGTAGGATTACCGAAGGAGGGGACACTCTCCAAGTACCAACCATTAAACAAATGCTTCCTTCTATGACATTTTCTATGCAACACAACAGCGCCATCAGTTTCCCATGGCACGGTGTGATGATGCCAGTGCTCATCTCAGATTTGTGGAGGAGGAAGTAATGGGGTGAGGTCTGCAAGGGCATCTCTGCGCACAGAAGCCAAGCGCGCCGATGCAGAGTAATACATGCAGTAACAAGATGGTTAATTGCAAGCCCTTAATGATGAGCGGGACATAGCAGACACACTGCACGGTGCCAGAGGAGCCCTTATAACTCACAGCTTTGCTGTTACACCTCGTAGTGTCCTATTTTCAATTATTATCTCCCCCTACACTGTTCTCCCACAGTCAAGTTTTACACTCTGACATTTATACTTAGTATATTGAGCAATGATTGTTACCTTGTTACAGCATTTTTTGTGCAATGCTTTATGAGAGTGGAACTAAATGTATGACAGGAACCCCAGTAACCTGAGACCCTGGGTCAGTAATGTATTAAAACAAAACAAGACACACATGGCTTCAGCACAGCAAGAAATCATGCAGGAATGGGGACTCAGGACAGGCTGAGATAAAGAAGCCCACCTAACAGCTGCAATTATGGCCTTCGTTATACGAGTCAATCCATTACTGCATATAGGCTTGACAAATTACCATGAACACCAAAACAGAAACGTAATTTTGCTTTGCGTTGGACACTTTGGAAGTTGGTACATCTAAACGTATCAGTAAATACTAATTAATTAATCAGCCTTGTTGTTGGCATAATGATTATGATCTTTTTTTAATTTGAAAACTTCCTCCAACTAAACAACTGGCAAATTATGATTACAGTGGTTAGGGGATAAAGTCATTGATTTGCATTCTCATTTGAAATGGAGCGGTGCATCAATTTGTAAATGTCCCAGAATAAATAGAAGTTCTTCATTATTCCTTTCACTAATGTATATCTGCAAATTAAAGATGAGCTTTACATTAAATAAACATCCACTGTCAACTACCCACCAGTTCACAAATGCTGGTGCGATCTTTCCATCGTATTGATTTTGAAGTATTAAATTATACAGTTGTATTTTATCACTTTCTTATATGTAAAATCTCTCTTCTACTCAGCATACGGGATGGGGAGTGATGATTAACATTACCTCATTTGTGTTTTATATTCCCTGAAAAAAAACATAGCACCGTGACATCCACAGGGCACATCTTCCTAACCTTGCCATTTATTAAGTCAGTGTCTTATCAACCTCTTTGCAGACACTTCCCCACCACACTTACGAGTTCTGATGTTAACAGCCCGGCCCCTCTGTGCAGTGAAATTACCACTGAATTACTAACTTTAGTGAGAGTAAAGCACAGAGAGATCAACACAGGCACGGCGGGATGGGTATGGAAGAGATGCACTGCATCACTACCAGCTTCACCTACCAGCAGCAACTTCCTACACCCCTACACAATGTCCCTAAGGCCCTATTTAGGCCATGTCTTGTATTTTCCAAGGTTTTCCTTTGCCCCACCTCCCAGCTACTCTGCACAACCAAAGCATTCTCATATTTTGGTAGCACAGCCCACAAATCCCGTCCTGCTGATGTCACATGCAGTGAGCACTCAGCACACCTAAAATAAAGCTCCAGGTGTCTGAAGCAGTGAACCAGGCAGAGAAAGATGCTGCAGCACTGAAAAACTGGGCATGACTTGTTCAATATGACACAGAAACTATGTGACAGAAACAGACATCCAAACTGTAGCTGAGACTTAATTCCTTGGGTCAGCAGGACCCAACGACAGGATTAACACCTTCCTGCCTCAAACACGAGGTGTTGCCTGACCTCAGTGAGAAACCAGAGGTGCAGTGGGCTCCAGCTCTAGCAAGGGCCACATCCAAGAGCAGCCATCATGCAGACGAAGACCCTAACAGATTTTGTGTTCATCTGTCCATAAAGAAGGTAGAGTTGAGGTTTCTACAGACAACTGACAAATCCTCAATGGTCAGCGTGCAAATTTTCCACCTTAACATTCTTTAATGCATCCCTTGGTGTAATTTCCTGCTCTCAATATAGAAAGGTGTGAATGTGACCACCTAGAGCCAGAATAACCCTCTCCATGACCCACAGAAGAATGTTCCAGGAGCCTCCACCCCGGTGGGCTCCAGCCCACCCTGAGCGCTGACATAGGAGCGCTGCCTGTGGTAGCCCAGCACTTCTCCCATGACAACTTAGTCTAATTGAGTGGGACAAATTATCTTACAATGGACTCTGTGCAACAGCAGCAGGGCTAAATCTATACTCCAGCTAACTCCGAACACATAATTTAGCCATAAGAGACTAGCAATGTCAGTGGTTTCAAAAACTATTTGCTAAAAGCAGAATAAAATTAAGACTCGGAATGCTGATTTCAGCTCCAGCAAGCGGCACAGTATGTCTATAACATGTGAGTTTAGAGACAGAATTACATTATTCTTCTTTCACAGCTTCTAGTGTTTCTTTCTTGTGCCTCCGCTCCCTAGCTTCAGCCCATGGTGCTGTGCTCCCATGTGGGATCAGGCTCAGAAAGGGGTCGTGCAGCCGGATGGCACCAAGGAGAGGGCAGACCTTTTGCCCTCACTTCCTGCAACCCAGTGCCAGATAGGAATAAACACAGACCCAGCATTTCAACTCACTCTTGGCTTTCCTCCTAGCATAAAACATCCAGCTTTGTTGTCTGATCTAGCCCCGTTGGTAGATCTACAATGTCAGAGGATACTTAGCCTGATTCATTTGGTCTTTTCTACCTTAGAGTATCCTCGTGTCTTTTAACAAGATATCTTTTTGAAGTTAAATAAAAACTTGAGAAATTCAAATGAAGTACTTCAAAACACGAGTGCTGATTTTGCTGGCTGTATCTAACTCATCATTTTTAATAGAAGGAGGTAGTGGGCACTAATGAGCAACTGACATTTGCCATCAGATCTGACACTTCACCACATTCTAATCTGTTTTTTTTTTGTTGCTGTTGTTGTTGTTTTTAATTTCTTAGTTGTGAGAAATACGCTGGGAAAGGTTTCTTCCTTCAGGTAGAAGATACAGATATTATCCACATCCATCCATAGGGGGACTTGGAGCATTCTGCATTGACGTCTCCTTCTATCCCAACAACACACACTACAGTGGGGCAAATAATTAAAAGATAATCACAGTATTGTGCTGCTCACACTGCCACTGACAGCTATTACAAAGCCTGCAAGCATCGCTGTCCTAAAGAAGATCACTGCACAGAGTCCAAGAAGAAGCTCCAGTTGGCCATGAGTAGCTTGTCATCACTTCAGCATTGACACTTTATTTGCATGTATTAAACTGCACGGAATGCAGTGCCTTACACACTCCAGACAGCACAGACCTCATCCTCCAAAGGCGCGGTGCTGACCACCACTGTAATTCCAGTACAGAGTTGGCTGACCCCCATGCTGTCTAGAGCAAACCATCAAACCACTTCATTTTACCCACACTTTTTGGATCAGTTGTTTCCCGTCTCATTTCAGAAAGAATGCTAACCTGTGACAAAAATCACTCTGAACTATAGGGCCAGAGCCATGCGTTCGTCCTGGCAGTGTTTGAATGGAATCCCTGGAGATGGCTCATGGACACGGGGAGGTGGCTGCGCTGCTGAGCCCCGCCAGGCCACGAAATCTTGCTGCTTACCTTCTTCCTACAGAACAGTTAGATTTAAATGATGCAGTTTCTAAATTCCTGGCCTACTTCCTCAGGAGCATGTACTGGACTCTACTTATGAGCTCCGAGGGCTTCTCTCCAGCCCTGCCCTCATCCACCAAAGCCATCGCCATTGGATTTAGGCCGCAACAACGGCGACCTGCTTTTCTGT
>JAPSGF010000013.1:11142598-11160098 GCA_035772895.1 Perdix hodgsoniae
ACATGGCGGGGGTTAAAAAATACGAAGAAAATTTCTTAAGCTTCACTCCCTGCTATCAACAGTTTGGAATTTACACTGGTGCTTTACATCATTACCCCAGTCGTTCACAGCTTTTTAAGGCCGTAATGCAAACCAGATGCGGGCAGGACAGCAGGGCAGCGCTGCAGCGCGGCTCCCACCGCTCTTCCTGCGCTGGGGGCTCTCCAGAAGCAGCAGGCTGCTTAAAAAAATACCTGGCCCAAATTGAGCATTTGCTTGACATGATGGAAAAGTGAGTGCTATTTTCTGTTATATTGCCCCTATTCTACATCGACAAGAATTTTTTTTTTTTTTTTTTTTTTTTGCTGTTCCCAACTGATTTCACAGTAGTGAACTCCGTTTATGAATTATCTGACACATTTCTTGCAATTCTTCTGACAACAGTGCTCAGTGGAAATTTCAAGGCACCTCTCTTCTGACAAGTAGAAATATCAATATTTGAATAAATTGTGGATTTTAAACTTCTCACTCTGATGCACCACAGCAAGGAAGACTGAATTTTTCTTTTGCTGGGTCTAATCCCCTTGAGCCTAAAGGAAGAAATCTGTATGCAGCGTTTCATTACAAGAAAGCTGTACTGAGTGACATTTGAAGCACACATCTAAGTCGACCTGATGAAGTTTACTTCCTTCAAACAACAAATAGCAGCTTTGTATTATTTCCCCTTCTTGGGGGAAAAAAAGCAAAAGCATGATGTCTGAGCAAAAAGCCGAAATGTTGATTCACAAATTGACAGGCCAATCTTTAAACAAATGTGTTTCTTGGGGGAAAAATGCAGCTTTGTTCAAGCTGAGCATTTTTCTTGTGCCTGACAGAAGCATTCCGGGGCTGATTAGAAGGAACTTGTTAGGGCTCTGTCTCAGACACTCTGACTCCACTTTTTAACAAGCATGCAAAGAAAACAACATAAAGATAACAAAACATTGCCATTACCATCTATGGGCTCTGTTTTGGCTTTTATTTATTTCTTTTCTTTTCTTTTTTTACCGCTCAGCTCGGAAGCATTTCCCCACTCACCCCGCACACGGCGGTACGGGATGGCAGCAATAGGGTTCAAGGCCCCGTGCAGAGCTCAGGGGCTGTGGGAGGGCCCTGGCACCATGCAGACATCACTCATCCCAGGCCCCTCGCACTTTCCTTGAAGGTTCCACCTCATTCTCACCCGGCCTGAAGGACACCGCTGCGCATCTGTCCTTGCTGACATCACCCACAGAAGGCTTCTCCCACTCTGGCTGAAGTACACTGGGAAATTCTCTAAAGCAGAGACATCCACCTTCCAGCACATCCAAGGGCTGTGGGCCAGGGATTCTATGTGTCCAAAGAGCCAATGGGTGCCATCGGCCCGGCTACAAGGGGCTGTGCAACACCGCTGCACTGGCAGACCCTCTCCCATACAAAGCACACCTCTACAGCTCCTAGCAGTGCTAATTACTATGGCATGCAAAGTGAAATAAAGCAAAAAGTAGCAAAATATGAAAAACCTGATTAAAAACATTTCCGGGTTGGATGTGGCTCTGGGCAGCCTGATCTGGTAGTTGGCAACCCTGCACGTAGCAGGGGGTTGGCACTAGATGATCATTGCGGTCCTTTGCAACCCAGGCTATCATTCTATGCTTCTATGATATGATTCTATGATTTTTCCCCTGCATGATTCTTGATAGCAGTCAGATCTCTTGGCTGAAAACACCTGGAGGACGTGGAAGTTCCACATTCACTCAAGTGAAAACGTGTAGAAAGACAGCTAGGAGGTCAGGCCTCAGAAAGTACTTGAATCCTGAATATTTCACTGCAGGATTTGCTACCTAGCTCTTATTGCTGGAGGTAAGAAATGCGTTTGGAACATTTCCCACTGGAAGCCAAGAGTTTGGAGGGATGCTGAAATGAGCTATGACAGCAGATAGAATTACCAAACAGAATCATGTGGCCCTAATCTCTGTGTGCGCAGCTGGGGAGAACTGCATCCCGCGGTGACCCTCTGGGCCTGGATGGCTGCAGAGCAGAGGGGCACCAGGGCTGGGTTTGGACCCAGGGCCAAGGATAGGGCTGGGAGAAGGATCAGGCCCTGGCACACAGAGCTGCCATGGCACAAACCCCGTGGGCAGGGCTGAGGCCATGGCTATGGGCACCGGTGGCGAGTGGAAAGCCAAAGACAAAAATATAAGAGTTTGGTTTTGAGGAGCATCTCAGGAGCACGCAGCACCCTGGGCTGCAGGAGGACTCGGGGGGATGTGGTGGGTGAGTCAGTCATGCTGCGGGCTCCGGGGGCACCAGCCTGCCCTAATGAGGCTGGGAGCAATAACGAGCGCGACCAAATGGCAGCTCTGTGCTGACACCTCTCCTCCTGTCGTCTGAAGTCCTCCCGTTAAACTGAAATATTTGTGGTGATATGGCGAGCTATAAAAACAGGGTTGAGCTGTTAAAAAAAATAAAAAAAGTAATAATAAAAAAAAAACAGCTCATGACTTCTGCCTGAAAATTGGCATAAGCGTTTCTTGGTGGACCAGGTCAGATACACTGGTGCCACTGTAAATGAAAAATTATGCTTAGGGGAATTTCTCATTACGTCAAATAGACTTGCACTCCACTCAGCAGACCTCAGGCTTCTTCTCTTGTTCAGTCCTTCCAGTGGCACGGGGCCAGCCTGACACTGATCTATCTCTGCAGATGGGAGATAATCTTTAGCAACAAACCTAAAACCCTCAGCCGGTGAGAGTTTTGGGTTTAGCTTTTTTTTTCAGTTCTTAAATGGAAACACAAACCAGTACCTGCATGCCATATGAAACAAGAAATCTCAAAGCTCTTGGATTTGTTAGGCTATCATCCATTGATTTTTTATTTTCACTGTCATATAGCTCATATGATCTTATCCACTTGTACAGTTCTGTTGAATGAGGGCTGACAAACCACTGATGTTTTGCACGGGGCTCCGTTCTTTTCAGGAATACTCTCTTGAATGCCTCCAATAACTTTAAGTTAGGATAAAACATTTAGAGCATTCTGTTTGACATCTATGCCATCTATCAACCCGCAGACTTTTTCGGTGCCATTTTGCCAGATTTCCACAAAGATTTATGTTACTGGAGAACGTTGTTGGTTCAGAGCTAGCCATTTAGGCACACCAAATTATAAAGACAGTTCAGCTAGTCACATTCTTCTGCTTCCCTGAAATCAGTTCACATCTTCACATTGCATATTTTCATTCTTTTTTTTTTTGCATTTTCCCTTTTTCACTTCCCTACACACCCAAAAAACAGGGAGAAAAGCTTTTCTGCACACTTGATAGGAACGGGCACCAGTTTCTCTAAAGCAACGTGTCATAGAAAACCTCTCAGCCACTCTGCATCCTTCCCTGAGAAAAGCAGTGCCCATGCAGCCCCCTGGAGCCAACTTGGAAGTCACAAATTGCACCCAAGATAGCAGGTAAGCAGAGCTGTCTTACCTAGCACATTTACATCAGTATTGTTGTCTGTCTGAAGTTATGTATGCTTATAGAGATGCATTTTTAAAATACAACAACTTGCTTGGGAGGAGAAAAAGAAAAAAAAAAGATAATTGAAGTCAGAAATGGGGCTATTTCCTCTCAGCCTTGTGAAAGACAGTAAAACTAGTGTAAAATCAGTGTAACTTAATTGACTTTCCAATGCTAATTTATGCTAATGGAGGTTCTGGTCCATAGTTTTCACCTGGGAACTCAATAGCAATGAGTGATGGCTCCAATTAGTCATTATAATTGTGAGTTGCTAAAGCTAATATTAGTAGAACTGCATGACATTCTGGGTATCTCCCCAAACTTTTCTGATAATAAGCCTTGTTCCACACAGCTGGATCATATTTAGCTGCAAATGCATCTCAGCTGGTTTCTGAGTCTTTTGGGTTATCCTGAGTGTTTGCAGGGCAGCCTCTATTGTCAGAAAATCCTGCTGAGCACCCACTTGTCCCAGCCCCAGAGGTAAATGCAACCCAACAGGTGTTTGATGGTTGCTCCTTCCCAAAGGTAAGTGTTTAACGTCCAGGCAAGACGGCTACTTGAACGTTTTATTTGATGAGCTATGCTTTGGATAACTGAGATGGGACATGTAATTTCAATTACAGCCTGCAGAAATTCAGCTGCTATTTCTCTGTATGTTTTTATTTGGGTATGAGCAGTGATGTTTGCTGTACAAGGTAGAGTTGAGATCATAGTGCTTTACAGTAAGGTTTTTAGGGTAATTGTAGCGTCTCTGTGGCAATGTCAAGTACATTAAACAAAATCAAATACAATGCATTTTCTCCTATTGATTAATTTGATATGAAAATCTGCATTGTCCATAAAAGTTCTGCTGTGGTGAGAGTACCAAGTTAAAAGTTCTCAAACGTATTTGTAAGACCCAGTGTAACAGATGGGTAAGTCCATAGCTAAGTAAGTAACAGGTGGAAAAGCTGGCACTCAATGTGAGGCAGGATTCCTGGGATTGATAGAAGTATCTTGATATCTATGTGACTCAGCAGCGGAGAAGCCGATAACAGTTTGATGACAGGGATGAGAAGTAATTTGCAACTTTAGATTCTCAGTGCTGAGATGAATAGGATAGCTGCTGCTTCTCAGTGCTACCAATGGGATGCCTGCGTGCTGGGGCAGACGCGGCCACGCTCGTTTCTGCACGGGTAGCGTTTGGATTCTGTTTTCACACCAGACATGAAAAAAGGTCCAAACTTATCGCCCAGTGATGACTTCTTTTTTAATTAGAATTAAGTCTCGTCCTAATCTTAAAGTAGGCTTCTTTGGAAAGGTACTCTTTGCAGTGAGTTCTGGGGTCTCAGGATAGAAAAACACCCCCTATGAAGACAGGCTGGGGGAGCTGGGCTTGTTCAGCCTGGAGAAAAGAAGGCTGTGGGATGACCTCATTACACCATTTAAATACCTAAAAGGAGCCTACAGAGGGGAGGGGAATCAACTCTGTGAAAGGGTAGATAACAGCAGGACGAGGGGAAATGGTTTTCAGTTGAGGGAGGGGAGATTTAGGTTGAACATCAGGGGGAAATTCTTTACAGAGAGAGCGGTGAGGTGCTGGAACAGCTGCTCAGAGAAGCTGTGGATGCCCCGTCCATCCCTGGAGGTGTTCAAGGCCAGGTTGGATGGGGCCCTGGGCTGGTATTAAATGTGGAGGTTGGTGGCCCTGCGTGTGGCAGGGAGTTGGAGATTCATGATCCTTGAGGGCCCTTCCAACCCTGGCCATTCTGTGTTTCTATGATTGTGTTTTGCTTTGATGTAAATGGATGGACAATGTGTGAAACGTATGTATCAACTGCATGCATTTTTTTTACATAGTGCTCAGCATTACCACCACCCACTGATGAAAACAGCAATTCTTGCTAATGGCATTGGGCTTTGCACCACAGTGAACAAAATAGGGGTTAATTTAGTCCTCTACAAAAGACTGCAAAGAGAGCACGTTACTTTAAATTACTCTGGTTTTCAAGCCATCATTTCCACAGGTAGTAACAGGCTGTCACTCTGAGGTACCCCCATGAGTTTGTCACCTTCAACAGTACTACCCTATCCAGGGAGTTCAGTTGAAGTACAGAGAGTGGAAAAGGAGAGAATAAGCTTTAGTTCATGCAAAACAATTTGCAGACTTTTTAAACTGAAGCTACAGCAAATTGAGCTTCTCTGGTGGACACAAAGAAGACTGCATGAAGCAGGGACTGCGACCCATGAGCTCAGTGCCTGTCCTCACCATTTTTTGCATTGAACAATGTGCAGCCAGCAGCTCAGGCTGTGTTTGCAATGAACTCAGCCGTTTGGCTGCTGGGTGAACAGCCAAAACCCAAACTGGATGTAAGGTTCCCCACTCTGAAGTCATATACCGTTGTTGCTGACATGCTGCCTTCACTGCTACGCTCACTCCTTGCCAATTGCATCACATTTTTTGCCCTTCGTGGGGAGTTGCATACAACCTCCTCAACTGGTTTTGTCTCACCCTCTTTCAAATTGAGGATTTTGTCCTCCATCTGTGATGAAGAAGTTCTATAAGAGACTTATGAAGAGCATCTCCTCTCCTAAATTAAAGTCTCTTTTTGTTGAAGAAAAAATCTGAAGCTAAAATTTAATGAGAGGACCTAGAGTAATCAATCGTGTTTAGACACAAGCTGATGCTGAAGAACAGATCTTCCCAAGAAAATACCCGTTAATGTAAGTCAGAAACCAAGGGCTGGGGTGAGCATCACACCGTATGGCCCTCAAGAAGGAGTAGCCTATGTTGGTTTGATATGATGTATTAATGCAAAGAATAAAATAATACTAAAATACGAGTAACAGAAATCGTGATATTACTCATTTCAATGGATCTGTTGTTTTACAGGGCAGAAGAAGACAGCACAGGGCATGCATTATATATGTAATTTATTTGCAGGTTATTATGTAGATGGATTTTTGTAAAGGAATGAAAGAAATAGATTTCCTTCTCAGAGCACTGTTTTGTAAACAGTTGCACTGGCTTTAGGAAAAAAACTTAATAGGAGGATGCTCAGGGTTCTCCATATTAAGGGGCACTCTGAAACTACCTAAGGCTTTCTCCAGGGCTGTTCCATTATGTCAGAAGTATTTATATTGCCAGAAAGCTGTAAGTCAACTGCGGAAAATGTAGCAATGAAATTCTTCGAGAAAGGACAAGAAAAAATGACAAAATAAAGAGGAGCAATAGTAGGCATCTGCCACAAACCACTTGATTTGGAGGAGAACAAGAATGTTCCATTTCGCAGCACACTGTAATTGCAGAAGACTGTTAACCACTGTAACATCTGCAGAAGAAGAGGTACAGCTAAGTGTTAAGATTCTTCGTTTTTATAGTGGATAATTTTATGTTGCTCGAAATAAAGATTTAATTTTTGCCCGCAAGGACTTTGTCCCTGGAAAGCATTAACGAGAAGAAAAAGAAAGGTTCTATTCTTAGCTTATTTTGGCAACTAATCCAATTAGCAACAGTAGCTGATTGGATAGCCAACCAGCTGAAATGAACTTGCCTATAAATCTTATCTTTTAATAACTTCAGCAACTTCCTAGCGTTTATTTTCTCCCATCTCTTTCAGAATCCATGGTTTCCTGGTTACCTCTGAATATTTGGGACCCTCTCCTTTCCTTTCCAATCTGTCTGCTGCCATTTTGTGACATTGGTGTCACCTTCTCTTTGGAGCAGGGTGCTTAGCAGAACGGGATCCCTTCAGCCTGGGACCTTCTGATGGGACGCACTCCTAGTTATCATTTCTTGCTCTGTTTCCAGTTTTCTCTTCACTCAATACAACACTGTTCCCTCTTTGCTTCTTCTCATCCCTCACCCTTCAGCTATCTGTGTCCATTATACTATTGCCTAAGTCCAGGATAATTTTCTCTCCTTCTTCCTTTCCGACTTTGTGAAAACACAATTATTTTCAATGTTGACCCTTCCCTATAGGGTGTCTACTTGCAGTGCATTCCTTCCCACCTCTCCTGAGCACTCAGACTGAACAACAAGGGGTCAGAACAGTTTTTCTTCAACAGGCTCTCGACTAGGGAGAAGTTAATTAATTAGCAGAGAGAGCTTCTCTGGGAGTAAGAGCAGGAGTGTGCATTCCCTCTAGGCTTCCTGCTCTGTGATTTAGATAGGCTGCAACATTTCACACCCTTATCACTCCTCTGCTGTGAACAAATGTTTGATAAATTTTAGGGATCCTTTTCTTTAGTAGCAGTCCACAGCTGAACTTGATACGGTCTCTACGGTGGGTTTAAATGTTTCAAGGCTGGTGATGTCTCACAGGCATAGGAAAATCAAATCCAAGTTTTTGGTCGGAAAGCTGAACGATGCATAAAGGACCTCATTTTACACCATCACCGTCTGGCATTTGATACTCTGATCAAACAAATGACATTTTTTACTAGATCATTCCTCTTATAGTAGAAATGCAAGATTAATTTAAGTGTTGGTTTTTTTTGTTTGTTTGTTTTTTAATCAGTCCCTTAATAGCTTGTTGATAATGTTTAAAACTGGGAAAAGGAGAAGTCAGAATCTCCAAAGAAAAATGGTTGTGGTAATTAGCTGCTCTTTCAATAATACTTTTGAATGTACCTCTATTCAGGTCTACTCAAGCCAAATTTTTTACAGGTAATATTAATAATAATTCTGCTTGACTCACAGTTTAGCACCTCATTTGCCACCCCAGTCTATGGTTTGTGCATCTTGCTCCAAGTGAAGTCAATGGCAGCTGCATTTAGGACACATCACGTGCTGCATACTGACACGCTCTGAAGAATGGGACCCCAGGCATCAGCACCTACAGGTACACTTACAGACACACATACTGCTTAGCTCCTCTCCTGTATAACTACTGATAGAAATAGGGGGAATGGCCTTGAGTTGTGCCAGGGGAGGCTCAGGTTGGACGTTAGGAAAGACTGCTTCTCAAAGACTGGTCAGGCACTGGAGGGGGCTGCACAGGGAGGGGTGGAGTCACCGACCCCGGAGGTGTTCAAGGAACATTTAGGCAGATTTAGGAACGTGGTTTAATGGGAAATTCTGGTGATGGTTGGATGGATGATCTGGGAGGTCCCTTCCAACCTTGGTGATTCTCTGATTTCTCCCTGCTTCAGTGTCACTTTTGTTAAGCATAATGAATGTCATGTGGCAAGGACACTGGAGAAGGAAATCACTGCTGCAGCCCTCACAGCAGTGAAGAGCTCAGCGCGACAGACAGATCATAAGGAAAGTTTGGACTTTTTTCTTTTTTGAGACAGGACTTGAGTAGGCTTTAAAAACTTGGGTGGAAGGGACCACACACTGAACAATAAAGGGGAAAAAAATCCTGAACAGTTCTGCATTCAGCACTACTCAGTACTGCATGAGGCAGGGGTTAAGGGGGGAAGCCCTGCTTCTGCTTATATAACCAAGCCAATATCCTGACCCCAAAATGTGGGGAGTCCATGCAAAGCCTGCAGAGTGACTTCCATCAGAGCATTTTTGGTTTACTTTTGATTGCTTGCCTTCGTAGCCTTAAGAACACTCTTCTAATGTAATTGTTTATGTGATAAGAAGATGAGGGAGAAACTAGGCTCATTAATAAATGAGGAAAAGAATAAAATTAATGACAATTCAGAAATAACTAGAACTGATTCTACACTGGGGAGCTGCTCCAGTTCCAGCCCTCAGTGGCCAGTCACCAGCACAGCACCAGCAGCACAAATCCACAGCACAAATAAGGAGCTCTGCTGCATCTGCTGCAAGCAGTCCAAGGTGCAGCAAGATGTCAATTCTTTTAATTTCTGTTTCGAGTTTGCCTAAATTCCTGTTCTGGGCAGTAGGTAGGTTGTACTGGTGCCAGACAGTGCCTGAAATTCTCATTGAGAACGTTGAACACACCTTAAAAAAATGAGGAAAATTCTGCTTTTTGCAGTGGGAAAATTATTTAGATGGTAAGAACGATACACATATGCAGCTATTAAAAAGTAATGTATACAGATTGGCAGCTATGGATATGCATACCATGTGCTTGTTTAATAAAACTGAATGTGCAGCTGATATGGAAGCTGTTTTGGAAGTAATAACATGCAGTGATGGTAGGGAAATTAGAGGAAAATAAGGAAGTTGACTCTTGATGAAGGCTTAAAATATCTAAACAGGTATTTGTCTCACTGACACACTGAGGGTGGATGAGGACAGGGATGCAGGGCAGGAAGTGGATCGCACCCCAGGTCTCTCCCTCTCTCCAAAGCAGCCCTCTGCCTGACCTCCCATCCTGCAGCAATGCAGCACTACTCCCATTCACCACCAGAACATGTACCCATCCGATGCCAGAACACGTGTCCACAACCACTTCTTCCAATCAAACTACCCCTTCTCACAACACAGAAATAATGAGGAAGCCAGTATTCTTTCCTGGCATATTCTCTAGGCATTGATCTGCACCTTGCTATAACCGTAGTGAGACAAACAAGGGGAGACAACTGAAAGAAAGCAAATCAATGTTTTTGCAGTTTACATCGAGGAGACGGGATTTTCATATCTTACACATGAGGAAGAATGTGAGATTCTGCTCTTAAAATGTGCACAAGCTGACAGCGATGCTTGGCAGTGCTGGTGCAGCTGACAGACCAAAGAGGTGAGGCTTGCACCTGGTAAGATGAAATAAGATCGGTAAATTGTAAATGCCTCGAATGCAAGGGGAGCCATTTGTATTTAATGCAATGGACAGGATGGAGCCTACAGTGGTCTTACGGTGAGAACTATGGGGAGGTGAAGGTTTTGTGATCTTTTGAAGCAGAAGGAGGAAAGGATGAGAATGAGAAAGGGAGATTGCTGAAAGCATAAGATCCAGGATAAGAATTCTCCCTTTCAATGAAAGAAAAAAAAAATAAAAGGAAACTCGTATTATGGAAGAAGAATTTGTCTGCAGCTTGAAAGTGATGTCCTCAAAGACAGCTCCTGCACTGTGTCAGGGTGACAGAGATCAGGTGCGCAGCATCCTCTGAAACTGTGGAACAGTTTGAAACTGATGTTAACTTTTGCTCACATTTAGTTCAAGCTCACTGCAAGCCTTCTGAAAGAGGGATTCAAAGGGGAGGCTGAGCTGCAGGTCTGCAGAGAAAAACAAGTCGGGAGACGAGTGACAGAGCTGTAAATCACTTCACAAACGGATAGTTGTAGCTCTTGGGTGGAAGAGACCACATAAAAACAGGCCCGACACCAAACAGGGCTTTATGAACAGGAAGGAAGACAAAAGAAAGGAGTCAGCTTGGCACAGAAGGCAAAATGACAAAAACTGAGGAAGGAAAAGATCTCAGGGAAGCGTGTGGCTGACGGTGACAGCGCTGGGAAGCGCTCCGATGGGCACGGTGGCAGAAAGTCATTGCTAACAGGTTAGGGGTGGAACAAAGGCAGCAGAAAGGAGCAGGACGGGAAGGGATGGATGACAAAAGACTGAAGCACAGGCATGCTGGGTAAGAAAGGAGGGGAAGAAAAGAGAATGAAGTTTAATGTTGCATCCATCCAAAAGAAATGGAAAAGAAAAACAGTGAGTACAAGAAAATAAATGTAAGGAGTAGATAAATAGATAACCCCCAGCTCCAGCAACCCTGAAGGAATAGGACTAAGAGAAGCAGATCTAGGTACCCCTGTGTTCACTTTTTTTTCCCTCCAGCACTACTGCAGTTATTGTACTACTAGCAGCGTAATTACTTACGATACTTATAATATTGTAATGTAGCAAAATATGATTTGGGGACTGAGTTGAATACGGAGATATCTAATTGTCATGTACTTAGGCTCAGAATAATAGTTACCAGAATATTGCTGTGCTGAATATTCCTTCTTTCAGAAAACAGGATGCAGAGCTTTGTGGCCCCATTTTGGGCTGCCCATCTCCCTTGGAGGGCAACTCAATCCCCAGCTTTTGGAAAATCACTCTTTAAAAAATTAAAATCATAGAATCCTAGAATGGCCTGGGTTGCAAAGGCCCACAGTGCTCACCCAGTTTCAGCCCCCTGCTATGTGCAGGGTTGCCAACCAGCAGCCCAGGCTGCCCAGAGCCACATCCAGCCTGGCCTTGAATGCAAAGGGGATCTCAAGGTACCTATTTGTCACATCCTGGGTTTACATTCATAGTAGGAAAGATCTGAAACTTCCTATGACACATGATAATAATATTACAGAATAAAAAGTAGGAGCTCACATAGAAATAGAGTTGTGCCCCACTCTGCATTACGTCCATCTGTTTACACATATATTGCAATGCTAAAAGAAAGAAAATGCCCCTTTGGTAGCATTGCCCCACACTGCCCTGACTTCCATACACACCCCCTGGTGGCTTCACTCTCAGTACCCAACCGGGACCTGAGAGCTGTGATTCAAAGCACAGCCAATGCACGGAACAACTTCCATCCTGTAAGTCACCGCACACCACCACCGTGCCACGCTGCTCATTGGTGATGAGCAATAGCTCAAGTTTGGGGAGCAATTAGTATGAGCTCACCCATCCCAGTGCCTACCTATAACCGGGACGACGTGCTGACACATTTAGGCTGGCCTTTTTTTTTTTTTTCAATTTCACTATGTTCAGTGTACCAATAATGCTCTGATGCATTTCACTCTTGACTGGATACAGTGAGATTGCTAATCAGGATTACTTGATTCAGTCAACACTGATTTCAATAAAAAGACAAAAAAAATTATCATAAATATAGAGAAAGTGCTGGCGGCAGTGACAGGTGATTAAAATCTCATTCACTTGGAATCAGCCTGATTCATGGTAGCCGAATAGAGGAAGTCTTCATATCAGCAGCAGATGATTATTATCTCACTCACTCCAAGTCACTTCTGATTGCACATGCACACACAAATTGGCACAAAGTAGATTCATGAACAACAAATCATCATGCAGGGGTCTGACCTCCTTAAAATGAGGCTTTGTATAATAATTCTTCAGAAACAAGCAGATATAGGGTGGATAATGCTAATTTACGGAGTAAGCGCAAGCAAGCTGGCATTAAACATTCAGCATGGAGAGGAAGTAAGTGGATGACAATAAATTCTCAGTATTAAGCTGAAATACTTAAGATTAATTGATTTTAAGTGCTACTTTCAGCTGTTTAAAAACAATTCCAATAATGAAAACAAAGGAAGATTTCGAAGTCTTACATCAAAGAAACAGTGCAAGACTCAAACTCCAGGACCTCCCTCTGGGTGCTCCCTAACGTTGTGTTTGGATTCAAAAAGCGAAACTTCTCTGAAATGTGGATTTTCAGTGATATCCACCTGGCTAGAGTTACAGTGCACTTCAACCCAATGATAGATAAACTCGGTGCAGCCATACGCTTCTGTCTGTGGATTTCAGAACTCAGAGCTGCCAGCCCTGCTTCCACAGCTTGAAATACACCTCGAGGAGCAGTACCTGGCCATGCACCGAGTCCTGTGGATAACGACGTAGGAAATAGGAAATAGCCATGCTAATGTTGGAGCTCTTTTCTTCGGAAGACACAAACAATGAGTGCTCCCACACTTTCCCACAGAACTCAGGTCATGCAGGTACACAGCAGAAAGCAAACGATCGTCTTAAAAATATGCCCTATTTATTGTGCATAACAATATAATCTCTTGCCATCATTAATTGAGGATAATTGCAGATAAGTATCTCCTATCTGCTCATGCAAAGCACTTGTAAAACATTCAAAAGTGGTGAATTAATACTGTGCACAATGAGTTAGTTAATACACTATCCACTGCCTCTCTACAGTGCAGAGTGGCCTATCGCAGCCACTCAACGAAAGCGAGCATTGGACAGAAAAGATTATGCAGAATGAAATTAAACAATTACGTGTTTTACTGCTAGTTTGAAAGATTTTTTTTAGATTGACAGTGCAATCAAACACAGTAGCAGTGCCAATGTCAAAGTGCAAGTCAATATCTTAGTTAGACGTTGTCTAATAGAAATGAGTAACAGCAGCTGAAGGTGAAGGAAGACTCACTTGAATCCAAGGATCTGGCTTGTGTTCCAAGCAATTAAAGACTGTTGAATCAATGGGGGAGAAAGCAAGGCAAGACGTTATTTAGTACGGCCGTGGCTCATAAAATCAACCTGTTGAAGGATGGAGAAAGGGAGAACTTTGGGGTGGTAACCAGTAAAAGCCCATTTCGGTCATCTGGATCGTGTCAGGCTGACAGAGAATGAAGCTGGGGAGTGAAGGAAGTGACCCAGTAGTCCTAACACTGAGAAGAGATAATGCTCAATTCCCTGCAGTGTCTGCATCTGATAACCCAATTATCCCCAGTCTATTTTTTCAAAGTCTCTTTGAACCTGTGACCCACCACAAACAAAATGTATTTGTGTTGTTCTTAACTGCTAAACTCTGAAACAACAAAGGACTCGTGGAACGGTTGCCAACCCACACATTTCTTCAAGTTCTACAACAATTACATTTAAATCAACTCTGTGTATTATTTCTAAACGTGGTATTTTTTTAATCTGAAATGAGTTGAATGGCGAAAGTAATTAAAACGCACTGTTTAGTATTAAAAGCCTTCTTAGTCAGCCAGGAGAAATAGAGAGAGCCAGGAAAAACTCTGCTGGAGTATTTAACGGGAGTTAAAAGTGACACTGTTTACTATTGCGCAGCAAATGTCAATTCAGCTGCTCTTTTTGTTTATTAAATGGCACTTTTATTTTGGACAAACGCATCTACTTCACTAACTCCTTCTGGGGGGATTTCTTCCTATCATATGCAGACTTTTTCAAAGCCCTTTTGTTTTGCAAGTGGTATTTTCTGCCAGGAGAAAAGAGCTTCAGCCCCTCACTTAAGAACTCTGCTTCTCAGAGTCTGCTGGGACTGCAGCAATTAACACACAACTTGACTCGATACTATGTTTATTTGTCTATGTTTGTATTACTTACATTGTATCTTCCTTAAACATAAGCAAGGTTGTCGATGTTGTTGCGTGCATTATGCTGTCAAATGAGCCAGTACCCGTATCAAAGAACAGAATTTATACCTGCAGATCATTAGGGCTGAACTTATTTGGGGGCTCAACTGACGTCATGCCAAAACAGAAGCATCTTTTCACAATCAGAGCCCAGGAGAGTTAAGTAATCTGCAAATTATACTGCAGGAATCATAGGTAATCAGTATGCCAGTTTATCACAACAGGGCAAATGAGGGGAGAGTTATTTTTGCTGACAAGAACCTCTCCTGCAATCCCAGAGATACGCGATGAAAAATGAAAGATGAAACCAAAGTTGCATCGTGGCTTAGCGTGCAAAGAGCTGTGGCACAAAGGCAAAGGGAGACACCCACCACCTCCGTCTCCCAGGTCAAAACTGTACTGAAGTTTAAATGATACGTAAAGGGATATTTTAAAGCTGGTTGGGCATTGGTATCTCCTACTGTAATTTATGTTAAAATATATGTATACACAACTGTACTTTGTTTAAATCAACACATATGCATCGAATGACCTGCATACACATACTAGCACACAAAATAAAATGTTACATTACCTTCAGAAGCCGATTCAATTGTTAATTCTGCCATATGTTCAAGCATATTCTGTTACATTACTGTCTCTAGAAAAGCCAACGGAATAGGATGGAATGTGTGAAAACATGCATGCTGTGCCAGTAAGTAGTTATTTTATGTTTGTAATTTTAGTTTTACTGACTTTGGGCCTAATCCAGTAGGGAGAGCCACAGCGACGCAGACTCGCGTTCCTAAGGAGAGCCCCGCTGCAGCACTTGGGGTTCGTGGGCTGAGGCCCTGGGGAGCAGGGCCAGCTCATCCTGCCGCCACAGCACCTCCACGCACAGCTCCCCAGGTGGGCCTCGTGCTCTCCCCCCCCCTTCTGACACCCAGCCCTGCCCTGCAGGGACAGTGCCTGGCAAGGAAAGCCAGGAGAAAGGGGATGCAAAAGGCAACACCTTCAACAGTGATGTTAACATAGAATAAAACTGCATAGTTGTTCTGATAGAGTTTGTGAAGATGCATGCAATCTCAGTTCCTCTGGGTACCGTGGGCTGACATGGCAGATGGTAACCCCCACATCGACACCTCTAACGTGTGTGAGAGGAGCCTCTTCTCCCAGACAGCTGCTGGGAGAGGAGGGACCTCCTGCATCCTTGCACCAGGCCACAGAGCCATAGAATCACAGAACCATTCAGGCTGGAAAAGCCCTCTGAGATCCCCCACCAACCCCACCATGCCCACTGCCCACATCCCTCAGTGCCACATCCCTGCGGGTCTGAACACCTCCAGGGATGGGGACTCTCCCACCCTGGACAACCTGTCTTTGCCCCAGGCCAGTCCACATCTCCTCCTGCAGCAACCAAACCCTGCTCTCCCTTTCCAGGAAAGTGATTCCTGAATACTTTAATCCAATAAAAACTTAGGAGGGATAGAGGAGAATCATACATTTCACAGCGCAGGAGCAGGGGGCTGTCCCTCGATCATGTTTGCACGTTTACAAGAGGCTCTCCAACTGTTTGAAGACACAAGGTAATTAATTTTGCTTTCCCTGGTTCCATATGCCAGGAAGCAGATCTGCACGGGAAGGACAGCAGGGAGAAGCCGCTTGGAACCGCCCCGCAGCCCCACGGCAAGGCAGTGGAAATCACACTTAGATCACTTCCCGGACTGCCGAAAAACAGCAGGCACAAAAGCAAAACAGCAGGTTATGAGACAGAGCAGTGATTGAGAGCATGATGTCCCAATCCCTCCTCTCTTCTGCTGGGCTCTGGTCAAGCACAACTGCTGACTGCTCACATTTCTGTACCCTTAGCACTAAAAAATTCATACGAGCAGTACGGAGACGACTGTTTTCACAGTTGCATTTATTTTTCTGCCCGTCAAAATCTGGTGCTGGAACTGTGTGTACGTAAGCACACCAGGCTCGCATGCGTGCAGAGTGACATCATGCACGTCCCAGGCTGTCACTTGCTGGCGTACAGATGACCCAGAGCTTCTGGCAGTGAGCAAGCTACAGCACAGAGAGCTGAAATCTCCATGGAGCTGCACGGCTCCTGCCACGGCTGCTGCAGCACAGGCAGCTGCATCTGAGAAATGTTAATGATGTGCTCCAATATATTAATGCCTGCGTTCCCCCATCGTGCGTTCTTATTTTAGGTCCATCCCACTTGCAAGTCCCACCTCAATTTAGGCGATGGGGGGCCCAACCACTGTTTTCCAAGAGGAGTGTATTCCACAGTAGTTCTGGGAGTTGTTCTGTGTTTGCTCGTGAAATTAAGCTTGCTTTTCACATTGGGATATTCTTTGGGCTTTCAGAGTAAATTCAGCTCTGCCTGATTTAAAGGCATATTTAATTAGTATTTATTTATTGCACATACGCATTCCCCCCCCCCCCCCCCCCATACACTGAAAGGTACCCTTTAATAGGGTAAATAGGACAGGTTTCTACCTCCTTGCCTTAAATTGTACTGCCTGAATCATGAGCTGCGATTTGGTAGGCTCAGCTTGCTGCTAGAAAAGCAAACTATTCCTTCAACACAAACAAGCCCAGTCAGAGAAGCTGAATGCTGCCAGACTGCTCTTCATTATGGCCACGTCTGACCCAGCACTCCCAGTTGGAGGGGATTCCAGCAGCTTTCCACAGACAAATAAACAGCAAATACTTATGGGGGACAGCCTTGTAGAACTGATTCCTTAATCAACAGTTAAAGAAGCAAATTGGATTTGCCCTATCACAAAAAAAATTAATTCCAGATTGCAGTTATTGTCTTAAGTACAAGAGAGTTGTCTTGTAGGTTTGGCTGGATAATTTCATTTTAAAAGTATCTCTAAAATTTGCCGTCCCGCGGGGTTTGTGGTTTTCTCCATCATTATATAACGGTAAACTTCTGGATGTTAAAGATTGGATAATTTCTTTCAGATGGCCTGGCCTCCACAACATTTGGATGCTATGGATGAGAACCAATTAGTTGCCAGGAGTAACCAGTGAGGGTTAGAAACAAGACA
>JAPSGF010000013.1:11165098-11170098 GCA_035772895.1 Perdix hodgsoniae
TTTTTAGCGGGCAGAATACCGCTAATCGCTCACCCCAGCCCCCATGGCTTTGTTTCTGTCAAAATAGCTCCTTTCAGCTGCAGCAGAGAGCGAGCTGTCTCGGCAAATGAACTGTTCTTTCTCACCAGATGTGTAACCGTGTTTCGTCTTTCACTAGAGACAAGCTGGAGCCGACTCCTTCCGCTAGCTGGGCCCATGCTACATGTCTTACAACAACACAAATGTAAGCCCCTTCCTTTCCACACATGTTAAACTCATTTCCTAGTGAATTATTGGGAAAACACAACACTATCCTCACCGCTGTGCTCAGATGATGCAGTTTACTTTATGCACTTCTGGCACCGCGACCACACGATGATTGGCTCCGCGTAATTTTCTGGCTGTGAAACTTTTGCTGAAAGTATCACAGATATTTTATGTGTTCGATTTGCCTTTAGCCCAGCACACCGGGATCTGCACACATGGCAGAACAAACACATTCCCCTTCTATGCAACAAATGCTGTTTGCAATCTGGATTCTTTCCATCCCAGAGAAATCAGGAGAGCTCCTTCAGCAACAAAACACAAACCAGAGCGGAGCAGCACTGTTGCGTTTGGCTGAGCCAACTCATCGAGGAACCAGCGAGCTTCCTTCAGCTTCAATCGCTAATGAACCAAAACAGTTAACAGCAAACTCCAATCACTGCATCTCATAAAATCCTGGGTAACCCTCAGCCCGTAAAACCCCCCAGCTTCAGGTATTTTTTTTTTCAAGCGCAGTTCCATCTTTATTTTAATAGTGGATTAATAATGCCAGCACAGTGTTGTGTTATACATCGCTTTGACCACAAGCATTTTTGTGAGATTTGCTGTGAAGATAAACAAACAAGAGGAGCTTGTGTTCTGGCAGCCTGGCCGAGGTGAATGGTTCTCATTTTCCTGGAGCGCAAGCCCTGGAAGCGCTGCCAAGCGCAGGTTGAGCTCCCCGAGCTCTCCCTTCCTGTAGCCCTGCTTGTCAATCACCTCCTGCTGTCTGCGGTGACAATTCCCATCCTCGAGCCGGGAATTTCCTCCCTCCCCACCCAGGGTCCCCGCGCCCCACCAGTGTTCCCCAATGGCCCCACAGCACTCAGACCCCTCAGCCCTGCATCGTGTGCAGAGCTTTATTAAAGCCATCTCTACCGCTTTGCTTCGCAGGTTGTTTTTTTTAATTATCTGCTGTCTGAGGGTAATTATTTACTTCCTGTAAGCTCGCGTACCAGAACTCTGAGTTTGAAAGATTTTTCCATAACCTAATCCAATTCATCAAAGGCATCCTAACCAAATTACAGGCTCTGGCAGTATCTTTGCTTTTCACCTGATAAGGCTGCAGCAGAAGCACGGGATGGTTTGTATCAGGGTACCTCCTGCAGTATAGTTTTTGACAGCTTTGCTCAAATCCCTGCCCCCTCTTTTCCTTTCTCACCAAAGCAGACTATTCCCTTCCTCCGTCCTACAGCAGTCCTGCGATGCCTTTGGCTCCCTGCAAATAATCAAGTATTATACAGGGAGGGGAAAAAAAAAAAAAGGAAAAAAAAAATGTTACAGAAGTCTTTTCCAACACATTGGGGATTTGCTTGGAACAATGGTTGGAGGATGCTCAGAGCGCTCTTCCAGCAGCACAGGTATTTACACAATTTCATTAACCGCGCCTCACGCTCTGATTAAGAGCAGGGATTAAGAGGAGGATGTCAATGGCGTGGCCAAGGCAGCCTGGGGAAAGGAGGGAAGAAAGAAGGAGAGGAGGAAGGCCCAGCTCTCTGCTCTGCCCTGCTTCTCTGCCATCCCGCACCTCACACTCCGCACTCCCCAGTGTGGCGATACAGCACAGCATGGAGCATCCCCTGCTCCCAGTGTCGCCCTCCACCCAGCACAGCAGCAAGGTGCTCACACCTGAGTGCCGCAGGAGCAGCTGCCCACCTCCATCATTAGTGCAAACCCATGGATCTGCCACATCTGCCTAAGGAAAAATACAACGGGCAGTTTTTAAGGGAATGGTTGCCCGGGAAAGTTGTCGCTTCATAATGTACTTTGATGCTGGTGGCACCTATAGGACAATGAGAGCAGAAGAGCAGCGGAGGTATGGTAAGGTTTGTTCTTTGGTAGCTGTGCCCATGTCTTAAAGAAATAGAAGAATTAAAGGAAGCTGACACCAAACTGCTCTGCTCTCCCTGCGCTGTGCAGCTGAGATGACAAGTTGTCATTTAAGAAGTTAATAAACAGTCACCATTTTGCAGGTTATCCAAATGCTACTGAATAGAAAACCTTGGATCCCTAAATGATGTGTAATTAAAATTATTTTAAAAATCCTCCTTGACAGGCCAGGGCTTAGCCAAAATGTAAATGACATTAAAGAAGACAATGAATTTAATTTTATTTAATGTCCCTTTTTGCAGATCCTCATTTACATAGCATTTTTAACAAAAGCGTTGACCTTATAAATGCTGGCATTTGTACAGCTTCCGCAGAGTTGGATTTAATCACGCTTTCGCAAAGCCATAAGGGAAAAAGCTTTAAGTTCTCTGGTTGGATATGGAGTAGGAATAAAAACATTGGGACTGGTCAAATGTTTATCCTCCTCGCTTCTGAAAACAACCTGACAAGAAGATGTAAAGGTCTGGGGAATAACCCATTGCTGTTTGTAAGGCTGGGTAATAATCATACATAATCGTTTGGAAATATAGCTAATAAAAAATATAATGAGTGTTCAGCAAAATCGGCATTAGGCCCAAATTACATGATATTAATACTTGAACAGGTGCAGAAAGGCGCTTTAAATGAGGTAAATGAATAAAACGTCCCAGAGCACAACTGTGTGCGCTGACAAAAAGTCAATCACATGAATAATTCAGCGCCCGGCACCGCCAGCAAAGGTCGCTCCCGCTGACCTTTGTGACAGGAAGTGAAAGGAAACACTGGTGCCTAAAAAACCCTCCCATCAGTTGCGGCCACTGCTCCGGCACGGCAGCCAAGGTGCAACCCTGCAGCGTGAGTGGGGTGAGGACCCCAGGCAGAGCCACAGTGGGCACCCAGCGGCCGTGCAGAGGTGTGGGATGTGGGCAGCGTCCGCCCCACGCGCAGCCTGAGGTCAGCCCACAAGTATGCCGGGAGCTGCAGGGCTCGGCAACAGCTGCTGAATATGACAAAACTTCTTATTCCCCCAAACTAAAGCTATTCCAAACTCCGTACGAAAGAAATGGGATAAACAGATGTCTGGCTGCCCGACAGGAAAGTGGGACACACACGGAATGATAAAGTCTCCAAACCCTGCAGCGCCATGCCAGGTTTGCAGAGAGGGGGCCCTGGCTGCCTGCAGAGGTGCCAGCAGAGCAGGGCAGCGGGGGGACCATCTGGAGGAGCAGTGCAGGGCATGCAAGACATGCCATGGTGCACGGGCAGCCTGTGCTGCATGTGATGGCTGCAGGTCAGCTGCATGCCACTGCTGCATGAGAGCTGCCTGCCTGCCAGCTGTCCACTGCTGGATGCAAGTGGCATGCAAGCTGCTCGCTGCTGCATGGGAGCTGCATGGGAACTGCATGGAAGCTGCATGAGAGTTCTCTGCCCGCCAGCTGCCCATTGCTGCCTGCAGGCTGCCTACTGCTACTGCTGCCTGCCTGCAAACTGCCTGCAAGCTGCCCGCGAGCTTCTCACTGCTGCCAGCAAGCTGCCTTCTCGCAAGCTGCCCCTGCTGCCTGCATGCTGCCCCATGCTCCAAGCTGCCCCATGCCCCACTCCTCCAGCATCACTCCTCAGCTCTCAACAGTTGGTCACCACGGAGCCAAACAAGAAAAGGAAAAGGCAGGAGGATGTGTCTTCCCAGGAATTTCCATACCTTTCAATAAAATATATCGTGATGGCACGGAGGAATTATTTTAGCACACAGTGTGGTTTTGGTTTAGCAGTTACTGCGGCATCCTGTAATCATTTACAGCCATTGGAATGTATGGGTGAAATAGGATAGATTTATCTGTTCATACTTGTGATATGTAGACAATGGGTGTTCCTAATGAGGAACATCTGCTTTTGTGTTTTCCCAGAAAACATTATTCCACTATGAAAATGATACTCCCATCCTTTTCAGCAACACCGCAAAGAAAATATGGGCCTTTTCCTTTCTTTTATTTGCTTTTCTTTGGGTCAGCCTCATTTCCCAGGGACGCTTTTCCTGCAGCATCTCTTCCCCGACTGCGTTGCACTTTATGGTGGTTTGTTGGTGACTCCGCGCGTTGCTGTGCCGTGTGAACAGCCCCGATGTGGCAGAGGACACCTCAACGTGCACAGCAGAAAAGTGTGCACACTCAGCCACGCTGCGTGAGAAAACCACACTGAGGTAAACGGCTCTCAATGAATTAGAAGGTGGGAGGGCAGGCGGTATCGCCGTTGCAAGGCCTTGGTTTTGTTTTCGCACTCAGATCTTACTACAGCATTCTCATGTACACTTACAGAAGTTTATTTAAAATACCATCACTGCTAGCAAATTATTATTCCCAAGGTGCAAAAAACGTTGTTGGATATATATAAATATATATATTTTTTTTTCCCTTTTTTTCCCCCATTGCGATAAACCATTCCAACTATCAGAGCGACTCCTGGTGTGGGCTGGAACGAATGGGCGCCCATAGATCTCAATTCAGCGCTGAGTTATTGGTTTGTATCCCGAGGACAAAAATGCCTTATCTGGTCAGAAGCTGCTAAATGTGTCCAAAGGACAAAAGGATGAAGCAAGCTGTGTCTGATCCTTCCTTGCAGCCAACTACCAGAGCGGTAACACTTCGTATGGGAAAGTGTAAACCGAGCCAGGGGTCTGCTGGGGGAACGCTGCTCTGCGACACTCAGGAGGAAACACAAACCCGAAACCCAACACCACCAACCCATGTAGGTAACCAGCTACCAACGCGCAGAGCCAGCAAACGTGAATTTGGGGACCTGGAAATACACTCTGGTGGTGTCAGAGGACCGATGCCTGCACAGAGCTTTTCCAC
>JAPSGF010000013.1:11175098-11176653 GCA_035772895.1 Perdix hodgsoniae
ACACCGGCCCCCTCTTCGCCCCTTTATGCACCAGAAACGAAACTCAGAGCCGCCTACAGGAGCCCCTTAATTGCACCACTACAGCGGTTTCCGAAAGCGTTTAGCTCTTATATACAAAGGAAATAAACCCACATTGTCGACTCGAGAGCGCTCCAGAGTTTACAAGGGCTCCTCTGTAACCCATTGAAATAATTCTCGGAGGGAGCGACGCCTCCGCCTTTGTCACAGCGCTGCGCTCCGCTCCGCTCGGAGCCCCGCACCACCCCGCTGCGGCCGCACGAAGGGAAACTTTCGGGCCCCGCACCGCTCCGGGCCGCTCTTCGCGGGGAGGGCCGCGAAGTTGGCTATAAACCCCCCCCCCCCCCCCCCCCCCCCCCACAAGGCTGAGGATCCCGCGGGGTGGTGCGGGCGGCAGATCGGAGGCGCGGTTCTCATTTCCATCCCTGGGATCTGATTTCCAGAGTACTGTAAATCATCCCCCGTTCTCACCTCCTCCTCTTACTGCCCCTCCAACGCCTCCTCCCCCCTCCCCTCAAAAATAAATAAAAAAATAATAATAATATTTTGAAGTAACTCTCCGAAAAAAAATATTAATAAAAAGTTGATGAAATCCAAAGCCCGCGAGCGGCTTTCTGCCTTTAATTGCTGCGGAGCAAAGCGATGCTGCTCTCACGGAGTTATCAGCGGAAAAGTTGTCCAAGACAGGTTAAATAATTGAATAAGGAACCGCTTGTAATTATGTTATTTACAAGGGCTGACAGAGGGCTGGGGAGGAAACAGGAGCTGCGCGCAGGGAGCGGCGGGTTGGGGTGACCCCTGGAGCACGGAGTTTGAATTATGGAGATGGGGGGCTGCGGGGTGAGCGCGGACCAGAGGCGAACAAGCTGACTTTTCACCTCGGCACATTTAACTTTTAAATCCGAGGGAACGTCTCGCGTTACTCCACGGCCGCGGTATAAAAGAAGAGAGGAGGGGGTGGAGGGGGGGGCGAAGAAAAGGGCGAAGCGTGGCCGGGAAGAGGGCAGCCAGAAAAATACCAACCCCCAAAAATTAAAGGAAAAAAAAAAAAAGTTATAAAGGAGTAAAAAAAAAAAGAAAGAAAGAAAGAAAAGAAAGAAACAAGAAAGAAGTGCTTTTAAAAATAAATCTGGGCAACTGGCTGGGGTTATTTCCCCTTTCTCCTCTACCCCTCGCTAAATGAACGCTAACAGACACGGCAACGAGCATCTATCGAGGCCACATCGCACCCGCTGCCCCACCGCTGGCCGATGCGGGCCTCGGGGTGCCCGGATCTGTCAGCGGGGAGCTCCGCGCGGCCCCCCCCGGCACGGCCCGACCCGGAGCAGCGCGGCTCTCACCTGTTTGGTCATGGAGTCTATGAGGCGCACGTAGAGGTCCTGCTCCGTCCTCACTCCTGCGGGGAAGCAGAGAGAAATCCGCGTTAGGGCTTCCCACGGAGCCGCGCGGGGTTACATCGCGCCCGGCTTGCAATTAAAATGGAAAGGAGTGAGGAATGGGGGGGGGGGGGGGGGGGGGGGGGGGGGGGGGGGGGGGG